>QXTE01000621.1:182749-194779 GCA_003942145.1 Platysternon megacephalum | reverse complement strand
GGTGAATCGCAGGAAGCTGGGGGTGCAGGGCCCGGACTCCCCCACACTCCGTGACAGCTTGGCATCCCCCTGTTCCAGGTTGCAACACAGGGAATTGCTTTCCCCCCCTTTCCCAGTGAACAGGCCCTGCAAGACTGTAAGTCCATTTCCCTATTGCCACGTGGTCACTTACTGACAGAGAGACCTTGGTTATGGAAGGGAAGTCAGAATAGTTGGGTTCTGTCAGTAAGTCTCTGAGTGATCTTGGACAAGTCATGTCTCCTCGTGCATCAGTTTACTGATCAGTGAAATGGGGATGGTTCATAGTGACTTTCTTTTGCTAGGTGTTTTGACAATCCATCAATGAAACGTGTTACACAGTATGATGATAGTTACTGATGAAATGTACTGAACTCTGATCCCTTAGTGACAGCCCCATGTGTTTGCTGTAATTGCTTGTGTCTCCTCTTAGTAAACTTTCTCCAGATCTCTCTGTCTACTATCTACCCATCTATCCTTAGAATTTACAGGATATCAGATCCTCAGGAGAGTTAGGCATTATCCCAAGTTTTCTTACTCATCAACTATAATTTTTAGATATATACACAGAAATGTACAGAGCAGCCAATTCCTCTCTTACTCAGCACAGAGCCCAAGAGTTCTCATCTCCCTTTGGGAAGTTTCCTTAATTACTGTTTATTCCAAAAGCCGGATAATTAGCACAGAAGCAGAGACGGGCTTTTCTACAGCCTGTTTACATTCAGATGTTCTCTCTCCTCTAGAGGCTGAGCGAACCCCCCTGGGATTGCACAGAGCTATATTATAAACTGTGCAGAACGTGTGTCGGCTCTCGGCATAGAATGCAGCTGCACATGCTGGGTTGACAGAGGTGTGGATCATGGATACCTGAGGGGGATTCCCTGGGAGGACACTTCCATCTCAGAATTCACAGGTACCCATCTCTTGCTGAGGAGCTCACCTGATTAACAAACCCTGTGATACATGTGTGTGGTGGGATAGATACTAAGTCTGTGGTCCTTTCTGCTCTGCAGAACCATGAAACTTCCCAGGGCCCTTGCCATAAGTGATGAGTTTGCTAAAGTATCACTGACCAAAATGTCACTCTTTTCTGTGCACCCCTGCTCATCCTGCCTGATGGACTCCAGCCCCGAGGTGGCTGCATTTCAGTGCCACAGTGAATCCTTCAGGATGAAAGGTGTTAGTAGATGTGCAATACAAGGCCAAATTCTGAGAACACGGCCCTTGCTTTGCTCAGGCCCCAGTGAGGCAAAACTCCCCTTGGAGCAAGAACTGAGTACAGCTGTCAGGAGCCAACTGTGTTTTAATGCACAGACACTGTCACTCCCTCCTCTTGTATTTCAGGGCTCTGTCTGTTAATGGGGGAGAGGGACAGGAGCTGTTACCTGACTTTTATCTGCTGGAAAGCTTGGAGGTGCTAGGGCTCCTCACTAGAAGAATAATGAGAATTTTTCAACATCGGTAGCACATATTTTCTACTAGTTTCATTCGAGAAGACGGTTGAACTGTAATGCGTGAAACTTTCAAAAAACAATTCTTCTCGAAGAAGACACCCAGCTTGGAAAATCTAAGTCCAAACACCTAAAATTTGGCACTTTTAAGCTACTGAAATGAGGTCTTCTAATGGCATGTGTCAGAGAGCCTTAACTACAGGTGATGCCACCAGCAACACCTACAATGGCCAATCCATTTGTAAATCCCATTCTTCTATACTCTTCATGCCAATAATATTGGTAGCAAGGAGTTCTACAGGCCAAATAGGAATTATGTTAGCAATTAACTTTTCTCGATGTTATATGTTCAGACCTTCAATTTAACTAAACGTTCTCTTGTTCATGTTATGAGACACATTAAATAGAAATTGCTGATCTACTTTCTTTTTCAATAGATTCATAGGGTTTAAGACCAGAAGGGATCATTTGATCATCCAGTCTGACCTCCTGTAAAACACAGGCCCATTAGAGCCATAGACTTATAAGGGAACGCAAAGGACAGCTAGTCTATCCCCCTTACAATATGAAGGATTTGTTTTGTCTTAGTCATATAAGACTGATGGCTATTCACACGTCTTTTGAAAACCTCCACAGAAGGTGCTTCCATGACTTCCCTGGGAGTCTGTTCCATTGGCCTCCTGTACTTAAAGTTAGGAAGATTTTCCTGAAATTTAATTTAAATCTGCTATGCTGGAATTTTAACCCATTGCCTCTTGCCCTGCTCCTCTGTGGTAAGACAGAATAACTTTCCTCCACCTTTTTATGGCTGTCTTTCAAGTATTTGAGGAACACTATCATGTCCCCCATTAATCTCCTCTTTTCCAAATAAACATACTGGTTCCTTCAGCTTGCTCATATGGCTTACATTCCAACCCTTGCACAACATTTGTTACTTGTCTATGGATCCTTTCCAGGTTCTCTAAATCCTTTCTATTAATTTGTGAGCAAAATTGGACACATTACTCCAATTGAGACCTAACCCACACCTAGTAGAGGAATACTATCACGTACCATGACTTGCATGTTATACTTCTGCTAATATAACCTAACATTGCATTGGCCTTTTTTGAAACATGTTTCCTCGTGTCCAACCTAAACCTCCCTTGCTACAATTTAAGTTGATTGCTTCTTGTCTTCTCTCAGAGGTTAAGATAAACACTTTTTCTCCCTCCTTGGGAAAACATTTGAGGTATTTGAAAACTGTTATCATTTCCCACCTCAGTCTTCTCTCTTTCAGACTAAACAAACCTATATCTTTCAGCCTTCCCTAATAGATCATGTTTTCGAGACCCCTAATCATCCTTTTCTCCAGTTTTTCCAGATCATTTTGAATGTTTATCCGATTCTCGAAAGACTTGCATCCCCTCCCAACTTGTATCATCTGCAAACTTAATAAGTGTACTCTCTGTGCCATGATCTAAATCAGGGGTCTCAAACACGCGGCCCGTGGGCCGCATGTGGCCCGCAGGGTTATTGCATGCGGCCCGCGAGCTCCTCACGGCCCCCCCGCCCTCCACCAACGTTTACCTAGAGTGGCTGCCTGCCCTGCCCCCGGGCCGGGAATCGGCTGGAACCTGGGGGAGGAGGGGCGCAGGGGTGTGCGTGGCTGTTGCTTCAGGCACCGCCCCAAGCAGTTCCCATTGGCTGGGAATGGGGAACTGTGGCCAATGGGAGCTGCTGGTGGTGGTGCCTGAAGCAACAGCCACACACACCCCTGCGCCCCTCCTTCCCCAGGTTCCAGCCGCTTCCCAGCATGGTGCAGCGGCAGGGCAGGCAAGCAGGGAGCCTGCCCTGCCCCCGGTGCGGGTCGGGCCGCAGCCCGCCCCCGCACTCCTCCTGCACCCCGACCAGTAGCGGCGCCAGCTCTTCCGGGGCCCTAGGCGGCGGAAGGTCCCGCCCCCAAAATGCCACCCCCAACAGCAGCGGTGGAAGGTCCCGCCCCCAAAACTGAACGGGCGGCCGCAGCGCCGGCGCCCCCAAAATAGCAGCGCCCAAGGCGACCGGGGAAGGGGTTGGAATGGGGGCAGGGAAGGGGTGGGAAGAGGCGGGGTGGGGCGGGGCCTCATAGAAGGGGTGGAGTGGGGGCGGGGCCGAGGGTGGCGGGGGGGAGGTGTCAGTAAATGCGGCCCTCGGCCCAATGTACTAGTCCTCATGTGGCCCTCGAGGTCATTTGAGTTTGAGACCCCTGATCTAAATCATTGATGAAGACATTTAAAAGAACCGGACCCAGAACTGATCCTTGCAGAACCCCACTTGTTATGCCCTTCCAGCATCACTATAAACCATTGATAACTACTCTCTGGGAGCGGTTTTTCAATCAGCTATGCATTCACCTTATAGTAGCTCCATCTAGGTTGTATTTCCCTAGTTTGTTAATGAGAAGGTCATGCGAGACTGTATCAAAAGCTGTACTAATGTCTACATATACCACATCTACTGCTTCCCCCCATCCACAGGGCTTGTTACACTATCGAAGAAAGCTATCAGGTTGGTTTGACATGATTTGTTCTTGACAAATCCATGCTGACTATCACTTATCACTTTATTATCTTCCAGATGTTTGCAAATTGATTCCATAATTATTTGGTCCATAATGTTACCTGGTACAGAAGTTAAGCTGACTGGTCTGTAATTGCCTGGGTTTCACTTATTTCCCTTTTTATAGATAGGGACTATATGTGCTCTTTTCCAGTATTCCGGAATCTTCCATTGCTTTTCAAAGATAATAGCTAATGGCTCAGATATCTCCTCAGGCAGTTCCTTCAGAGTCTTCCAGGATGCATTTAATCAGGCCCTGGTAACTTGAAGACATCTAACTTGTCCAAGTAACTTTTAACTTGTTCTTTCTCTATTTTCACATCTGAACCTACCCCATTTTCACTGGCATTCTCTATGTTAGGTGTCCAAACATCACCAACCATCTTGGTGAAAACCGAAACAAACAATGGTTAATCACCCTCGTTGCTAAAAATTTGGCCCTAATTTCGAGCTGGAATTTGCCTGGCTTTGGCGTCGAGCCCTTCGCTCTTGCTCAGCCTTTCTCTGTTAGATTACAGAGCCTATTATTACCCTTGATTTTATCCCCATGAAAGTCTCTGCTTGATCACACCTTCAACTCTAAGGATCCGGCTTTTTTCCGATCCTCCAGTCATTTTTGTGGCTCTTTTCTGCACCCTCTCCAAGTTTTCAACATCTTTTTTCAAATGTGGACCCCAGAACTGGATGCAATTTGTTTCACCAATCCCATGTGCAGAGGTAAAATCCTTCCCCTGCTCCAACTCACCAACTCAATATTTTCCCCTGCTAAGTTAAATGCCTCTGAGAAATCAAGATTCATTACATCAGCTTTGTTCCCTTGATCAACTAATGTGTACTCTCAGAAAAGAATGAAATCAGGTTTATTTGACAAGATCTGTTTTGGATAACCTTGTTGGTGGCTGGCATTACTTACATTTCTAGATTTTTTTTGAACTAATCTCATACCAGCTTTTCCATTCTTTCTTAGTCTTGTCAATTCTTTTACAAATAAACCTTTCCCTTTATTTTTTAATACTTTACATTTAACACAGGAATTGACATAAATCTTTTCTAGAATTTCTCTTGTTCTTAATATACTTAATAACCTCCTTTTTTCTGATTCATAGCCCTACCAAACATGGAGTTTTCCCTGATGTCTTAACGTTCCTTATGCATTTTTTAACTTTTGACTTCTATTCTTGGCTAGCTATTTTCCCTTTTTCCTCTTTGTTACATATTGTTTCCTTGCTGCTAATTGCTGCCTCACTTTACCAGTAAACTGAGTTTTTACCTAAAGTTGTTCACTTTGTTGACTGTGGAATCATGAGTTTTCCGCTATCTAATAAAATGTTATCAAAGAACTACCAATATTCATTCATATTTCTCTGTCTAAATTTTTCCTCCCAATCAGTTTTGCTGACAATTTTCCACAGCTTTGGGGAATTAGTCCTCTTGGAGCACTAAGTGTCTATCGATAGTACTGGTTGGGAACTGACCATCTGAATGTAAATCTGTTTCATTTTTTATTTTCCTCTCCTATATTATATGTTCTCATCTTGGTCTTGTGTAAACTAAAGAGTCCCAGACTTTTCTATCCTTAATAGAGACTGTGTGTCCTAAACTGACCACATATCCTGAACATGTTATGCTCCATCCTATATCTTAGGGATCTGAACATTGTTTTGTCCACTGCTGCAAATGAGCAGGTGTTTCTCTTCAGTTGCTATCAATGGTGCCGAGGTTTTTTCCCTGAGGTATGTTCTAGTTGGGATGTTTCTCTCAGCACATGTCTTTGAAAAAGTTTTTTCCCCCCCCTCTCTCTGATTTTGAGCAACTGGATGAATGGGGAACTCCCTTCAGTATGGACTCCCTATCCTGGCTCTCATTTCATTAAGAAACAATGATGGATAACGAGTATCCACACGTGTATTTCCTGATGGTGCCTCTTAAGTTTCCCCCACCAAAAAGTGCAGGAATTATTAATGCAGGGAGCACAACAAAAATATGGAATTGGATTGAGTAGGGTCATTGTTCATAGTTATTTTCTCAGAATAATGAAAATGTAATTTTTCAGCGTGTGAAGAGCGATCAATCTGCTTCTTCCATGAGAACAGCCTCCAATAGTGCATGCAGTCTCTCATATTAACGTTGTCTCTCCATTCAGGCATTTCTACTGCGACCATCAACCGAGATCCTGGGAACACACAGAAAGACAGGGAAGCATACAGTATATGCAGGACACACCGTTATGCCTCAGAGTTGGACGCTTTCTCCCCTATGCCATGTCAGATTCTAACACAACCGACTTCACCAACCCCTCCACCTTCATCCTGCTTGGGATTCCTGGACTAGAGGCAGCCCATATCTGGATCTCCATCCCCTTCTGTGCTATTTACAGCATAGCTGTGTTAGGGAACTTCACCATCCTGTTCATCGTGAAGACGGATCCAAGCCTTCATGGGCCCATGTTCTACTTCCTCTGCATGCTGGCCATCACCGACCTGGTCATGTCCACATCCACCATACCCAAAATGCTGAGCATCTTCTGGTTCAATTCCAGGGAGATCAGTTTCAGTGCCTGCCTCACCCAGATGTACTTTGTTTACACCTTCTCAAAGATGGAGTCTGGAATCCTCGTGGCCATGGCTTTTGATCGCTATGTGGCCATCTGCAATCCTCTGAGATATTCCACGACCCTGACAAACTCTGCTGTGGCCAAGATAGGCCTGGCCGTGGTGCTGCGCAGTGGCATACTCACATTACCCTATCCCTTCCTGGCGAGGCGGTGGCCATATTGCAGAACCAACATCATCCCCCACTTCTATTGTGGGCATATAGCTGTGGTGAAGCTGGCCTGTGCTGACATCCGCATCAGTAGTTACTATGGCCTGTTTAATCTTATCTCTGTGAGCGGAATGGATGTGTTTTTTATCGCTGTGTCCTATACTCAGATCCTCCGGGCCATCTTTCGCCTCCCCACAAAGGATGCCCGGCTCAAAACTTTTGGGACCTGCATCTCTCATCTTTGTGCCATCTCAGCTTTCTACATCCCAGATTTATTCTCTGCTTTCACGCAGAGGTTTGGCCACAATGTGCCACTGCATTTCCTCATTCTCATTACCAGTGTGTACCAGCTGGTGCCCCCCATGCTACACCCCATCATTTATGGGGTGAGGACCAAACAGATCCGGGTCAGGCTGCTCCAGCTCCTTACTCATAAAGGGACCTAAATGTTTTCTCCTTGTGCTCTGGCTCTCAGATTGAGCTCTGTGCAGAGCTGGCTGGTGCATGGTGCCCTGGTCTCTTCCCTCAATCACTTACTGGACAGACAGAGAGACATTAAACCCTTTCCTGTCCTTACTGTGCTGTGTCATTGTGATGAACTGGGGAGTCAGTCTATGTGCACTACACTGGGTTGCCACCTTTCTGAAATTGCAATCTTGGCCCTTCTCTTTTGTCAAGCCTCGACCCTGCTGTGTGTCTTCTCCCCCAGGCTCTGTGCCTGTCACTTGTTACTGTCTTTCCCTCCCCTCGTCAGCTGCAACACAGTCATCTCTAAAACCAATATGTTCTCACATCTTATGGCAAGTCACTTAAGGGACACTGGTTCATGTTAAAATTTAAATGTTTAAATGTTTATTCTTAATTTGTAACTAACCTTGTGGAGAAAGATCATGCCAGGTCACCTGCTGCACCTCCAGGCCAGTGTGGAGGGGCTGACATTGAATATATGCAATTTCTATCCCCTGAATGAAGACCCAGAGTGGGTTTGTTTCTACCAACAGGTGTCTGCCATCCTCGGCACTTTGGATCCTCACTAGTGCCTGGGCCTCGGTGGGGTTTTTAATACAATCTTTGAGGACCAGAATCGCTCAGGGATCGAGAGTATCCAGGCTGACACGACTAACACACGGATGACAATTCCACCTTTCCCTATGTAAAGTGTGCCCTTGTTGCCAAGAAGGCTAACAGCATTTTGGGCTGTATAAGTAGGGGCATTGCCAGCAGATCGAGGGACGTGATCGTTCCCGTCTATTCGACATTGGTGAGGCCTCATCTGGAGTACTGTGTCCAGTTTGGGGCCCCACACTACAAGAAGGATGTAAAAAAATTGGAAAGAGTCCAGCAGAGGGCAAAAAATGATTAGGGGGTTGGAGCACATGACTTATGAGGAGAGGCTGAGGTTAACTGGGATTGTTTAGTCTGCAGAAGAGAGAATGAGTGGGGATTTGATAGCTGCTTTCAACTTCCTGAAAGGGGGTTCCAAAGAGGATGGATCTAGACTGTTCTCAGTGGTGGCAGATGACAGAACAAGGAGCAATGGTCTCAAGTTGCAGTGGGGGAGGTTTAGGTTGGATATTAGGAAAAACTTTTTCACCGGGAGGGTGGTGAAGCACTGTAATGGTTTACCTAGGGAGGTGTTGGAATCTCCTTCCTTAGAGGTTTTTAAGGTCAGGCTTGACAAAACCCTGGCTGGGATGATTTAGTTGGGGATTGGTCCTGCTTTGAGCAGGGGTTTGGACTAGATGACCTCCTGAGGTCCCTTCCAACTCTAATATTCTATGTTTCTATGATTCTCTGTCCAAGTGGAGGTCCATTGGTTGAGGAACTTCTGGTCGACCACATGTATGTATTTTTTTCCATCTTGCCTGGGCGTACTCCTCCAGCATTTCACCAGCCCAGTTCTCAGCCCACCATTTAGTGGCCATGATAGCCTCTTTCATCTCGGAGCTCACCTGGGGCTCTTCATCCTTCAGACCCCCCTGTGCGTACTCCAGGAGGTGGGGGTCACCTTATTTCCTACTGCTCCCTTTCACAACCCGAGCCACCTGAAAGGCGTGCATCCAGTTAATTTCTGAATTCCACCAAGGGCACAACTTTACATGTTCATACTCCACAGGATTGACTTCCTCAGATGCCCTGATATCAAGTGGCGGGAGCTAGTAACACCTTTGGATGGTGATGAACCCTGGTGGTCCAGAAAGTACTCCACCCTGGTACCATGGCCCATTGGGGATATCGGTTGGTGGCTCCTTCATGCAGCCATGAGCACAGGCATGTATGTGGCACTGTTCACCCCCATTCCAGATGCCTGCCCATTTTGTGGCATGAGGAAGACCCTGGTGCATGCCTTTCTAGAATATGCAAGGTTGTAGCCCCTATTCCAACTCCTCCACAACTTCAACAGGAGGTTCTGGCTGCACTTTTCCCCACACCTTTTCTTATATGCTACCTGCTTTAGCTCAACATACAGAATGTGTCCTTCAGGTCGCTGGTGTGACAGGTGAAATATACTCTAATAAATATCTGTAAACTTATTAATAAAACAAACAATCAAACACATAAGGAAATAAGAAACGTATAAGAAAAGACAAGTAGGCAAGCAAGTAGGCTAGACTATAGGCTACCACAGCTGCAGGCTGCTAGTTGGTAATGGCCAGAGCCTCAAAAGTGACAGAGAGAGGAAGGCAGGTGTATTGGGGGTGAGTTTCAAAGGAAAGAGAGAACTCTCTCCCTGACCCAAACAGGCATTGTGTGTTCCAGAAACATTTCCTTCAGGGAAGCTCGACTGGATCAGTTCTGGAATGAGAGCACTTGGGGAAACATAGACGGCAGAAAAGCCACATTTGGGTGAAGAAAATATCTGGTGGCACTTCCCTGGCAAGGCCCACTCCAAGGCCCACTCCCCTTCCACATCTGTGTAGCAGTTCCAGGTTTGCTGTTACAGTCCCGCTCAAGGTTGTGCAGCTGGACAATCATCAGCCAAGCGTGTTTGGCACCCACAAACAAGACCCATGTGCCTTTGAGTCAGCACTATTCAGGCCCTGCCTCTGGCTCTCGATTTCTAGGCCCACTCTCGCAGTGCAGCTTCCATTCTATTGCCTCCCTCTGGGAGCAGACACCTGCATGCCAAGCAGAAAGACCCTGAGGCTAGCTTTGGCTTGGCTCCCCCAGAATCTCCAATTGCTTCATCACAGCCTTCCCAAGACTTCCCCTTGGGTGCACTCTGTTTCCAGTTTCCAGCCTCAGGCCTTGCAAAAGGGGTTGTGTGACACATGGCCAGAAAGAGTTAAGCAACTTGCAGGCTATTTGCCCAGATTCACCCTTTAGAGACAGGTTATGTAAATGGTAATTAGGGCCATTCCATCTTAGATAGGACAGAGCTTTGAAATGTAGACTTGTATTATTAAAGAACTGGAACAAATTAGAGACTCTAGTAATCTCTGTTTCCTATGAGCTTGTTAGAGGTTAGCAGTGTAACCAAACGATTCCTGTCTAGAGCTGTATTTGTTTAATTCAGAGATGAAAAGGAAGTATTATTAGATGGATCTTGTGTGCAATAATATCATTTTCTATACGTCTCTTTATAGTTTCTTGTGAACACTCTATAAACTGCTTAATGGATAAAAAACCTTATGTTAATCCCTGCAGTTAATTACCAGTGATGCTTAGCAAATAGAAGGTTACTTCAAAATGCTATTGTTCACCCAAGGATTCCTATGCTGCCAACGAATTGTATAAAGGGCTGTTGGAACCTGATCCTTTTTATCTCAGATCTGCTTAAGCATCATCAGGGGAAGCTTGAGTCACAAGACTCTGGTCTCCAGTTATACCCTGGATCACCCTGATAGTGAATATTTCAACATTGGACTATAATCTCTCGACTATTTCTGAAAGAACTCTGTGGAACTCTGAAGCCAGCCATCTCTACTATGAAAATGACTTAAAAACTCTAATCATGTCTCTGTGTATAATTATCTTTTGACCAATACTCTCTCTTTTGCTTTTGCGAACAGGGGCTGCTAACAGGGAGTTTCGCAAGGGAGTTCTCCAGGTGAAGGAGGAGCTAATACAGCATCTGTGGGGTAAGTGACTGTCTGTAGTGTGTGTTTGTTTGTGATTGGGGGTTACTTGCTGTGTGCTGAGCTTGTGTTTGTCAGTCTGTTTGTTTGTTTGGTTGTTTGAGGGACCGTGTGCTCTGGCTGGCAGTTGGAGGCAGGTCTGAAAGGTCGAAGCCTCTGGTAATTGGCTGAGCCTTAATCAGTGGGCGGGGCATTCACTCAGGCCAGGGCTTTATAAAGCCGCGCACAAGCGACCAGGGAGCTTTGCGAACAGGGGCTGCTAACAGGGAGTTTCGCAAGGGAGTTCTCCAGGTGAAGGAGGAGCTAATACAGCATCTGTGGGGTAAGTGACTGTCTGTAGTGTGTGTTTGTTTGTGATTGGGGGTTACTTGCTGTGTGCTGAGCTTGTGTTTGTCAGTCTGTTTGTTTGTTTGGTTGTTTGAGGGACCGTGTGCTCTGGCTGGCAGTTGGAGGCAGGTCTGAAAGGTCGAAGCCTCTGGTAATTGGCTGAGCCTTAATCAGTGGGCGGGGCATTCACTCAGGCCAGGGCTTTATAAAGCCGCGCACAAGCGACCAGGGAGCTTTGCGAACAGGGGCTGCTAACAGGGAGTTTCGCAAGGGAGTTCTCCAGGTGAAGGAGGAGCTAATACAGCATCTGTGGGGTAAGTGACTGTCTGTAGTGTGTGTTTGTTTGTGATTGGGGGTTACTTGCTGTGTGCTGAGCTTGTGTTTGTCAGTCTGTTTGTTTGTTTGGTTGTTTGAGGGACCGTGTGCTCTGGCTGGCAGTTGGAGGCAGGTCTGAAAGGTCGAAGCCTCTGGTAATTGGCTGAGCCTTAATCAGTGGGCGGGGCATTCACTCAGGCCAGGGCTTTATAAAGCCGCGCACAAGCGACCAGGGAGCTTTGCGACCAGGGGCTGCTAACAGGGAGTTTCGCAAGGGAGTTTAGAAGGGGAGTGGGAAGGGAGTGGGAGCCCCTCGCCGGCCGTAACCCCTTCCCCGTGGCCCCCCACTAGAACCTATAAACCAAACCACATTCCAAAACCCCTTCCTGTAAACCGCCCTTCCACTAACTAGGAGACAATGCAGGCAGAAGCCCAGCAGCAGAGTGGGGGCTATCCAGTTTATTGCACTGAGTGTTGCATGTACGATTACCTGCCCC
>QXTE01000621.1:145378-181710 GCA_003942145.1 Platysternon megacephalum | reverse complement strand
GGACTCTTCGGCTTGGAAAAGAGAAGACTAAGGGGGGACATGATAGAGGTATATAAAATCATGAGTGATGTTGAGAAAGTGGATAAGGAAAAGTTATTTACTTATTCCCATAATACAAGAACTAGGGGTCACCAAATGAAATTAATAGGCAGCAGGTTTAAAACAAATAAAAGGAAGTTCTTCTTCACGCAGCGCACAGTCAACTTGTGGAACTCCTTACCTGAGGAGGTTGTGAAGGCTAGGACTATAACAATGTTTAAAAGGGGACTGGATAAATTCATGGTGGCTAAGTCCATAAATGGCTATTAGCCAGGATGGGTAAGAATGGTGTCCCTAGCCTCTGTTCGTCAGAGGATGGAGATGGATGGCAGGAGAGAGATCACTTGATCATTGCCTGTTAGGTTCACTCCCTCTGGGGCACCTGGTATTGGCCACTGTCGGTAGACAGATACTGGGCTACATGGACCTTTGGTCTGACCCGGTACGGCCTTTCTTATGTTCTTATGTTTTTTAAATAAATCTTAGTTTAGTTAATAAGAATGGGCTCTAAGTGAGTATTTGGGTAATATCTAAAATATTCATTTACGTGGGAAGTGGTGTGTAGAATCCTTTGGGATTGGTAGAACTTTATTATATGATGAACAAGATTTTCAATCATCATCAGCATACTTGACTTGGCTGTCTGAGTGGCAGCCCAAGGATGGGTTCCTTTCAGGGAACTGTGTTTTGGTTTCTGAGTAAGCAGTAAAGCATTGTGAAAGCTGTTTTGCTGCTTGCTTGTTAAATCCAAGTATTAGAATAACCACCCGTTTGGGGGATTGTCTGCCCCGTTCTTTGCAGTTTGCCCTATTTGAGCAGTCTCAGAATGGGGCCCCCTGGAAACCCATTTGCAGGTTACTAAAACAATTCCTCTACTTTAGACAGCAAAATGGATACCCAGATCCAGGTAAACACAACACAACACAACATCTGAACACCATTTCCTTCCTCAGTGAACTTAAGAACAGCCATGTTGAGTTAGACTAATGGTCCATCTAGCCCAGTATCCTGTCTTCCAACAGTGACCAATGTCAGATGCTTCAGAGGGAATGAACAGAACAGATAATTCTCAAGTGATCCATTCCCCATTAACCTTTCCCAGCTTCCAGCAAACAGAGGCTAGGGACATCATGTCTGCCCATCCTGGCTAATAGTCATTGATGGATCTATCCTCCATGAATTTATCTAGTTATTTTGAAAGCTGTAATAGTCTTTGTCTTCACAACATCCTCTGGCAAAGAGCTTCACAGATTGACTGTGTGTTGTGTGAAGTAATACTTCCTTTCGTTTCTCTTAAACGCCTGCCAATTAATTTAATTGTATGACCCCTAGTTTTTGTGTTATGAGAAATAGTAAATAACACTTCCTTATTTACGTTCCCCACACCAGTCATGATTTTATAGACCTCTCTCATATCCCCCCTTAATTGTCTGTTTCCCAAATTGAAAAGACCCATTCTTATTAATATCTCCTCATATGGAATTTGTTCCATACCCCTAATCATTCTTGTTGCCCTTTTCCATAACTTTTTCAATTCCAATATATTTTTTTGAGATGGGAAGACCAGATCTGCAGGCAGTATTTTAGGTGTGGGCAACCATGGATTTATATAGAGGTAATATGATATTTTCAGTCTTATTATCTTTCCCTTTCTAACTGGTTCTCTGCTGCACATTGAGTGGATGTTTTCAGAGAACTATCCACAATGATGCCAAGCTCTCTTTCTTGAGTGATTAAACCTTCCAAATGAGGAGAGATTAAAAAGTCTGTGAATTTTCACCTCGGAAAAGGGATGACAAAGGTGGGATATGAGGTCTGTAAAATCATGCATGGTTTGGAAAAAAATGAATGAGGAAATGTTATTTACTCCTTCATATAACAGAAGAACTGGAGGTCACTCAACGAAATTAATGGGCAGCAGTTTTGAACCAAAAAAAGAAAGAAAGTGTTTCTTCACAATCAACCTGTGCAACTCTGGGCCAAATGATGTTGTGAAGGCCAAGACTGTAACAGGGTTCCAATAAGAGGTAGATAATGTCCATAAATGGCTAGTAGCCAGGATGGGCAGGGATGGTGTCTCTAGCCTTTGTTTTCCAGAATCTGGATGTGGGCGACATGAATCACTTGATTATTTCCATGTTCTGTTCATTCCCTGTGAGGCACATGGTATTGGCCATTCTCTGGAAACAGGATACTGGGTTAAAGAACCATTGTTTTTACCCAATATGGGGATTCCAATATTGTTATGGCATTTCAAAATTTATCTGCCCCCCACTGGAACCCACTCCCCTTCCAGAGCTGAGGTAGAACCCAGGAGTCCTGACAGGGTCCCTCTCTCCACAGAGTTCGTAACAAAGAAAGAATATACATTAACATTTTATACCTAACCGCTGTCCTTTAAGTGACTTGTCACAGGATTTCAGGACATGTTAGTATTAGAGCTCAGGGGGGGTCTCATATTTAATTAATTTTCCTTCTTTTATGTACGAATTAGATACAGTGCTTCTGCCAAAAAACTAGAGTTTTCAATAGTCTAAGTAGCCTCTTGTCTCACGGTTAAAGTTGCAACCCCTATCAAAAACTGAAATGTCTCTCTTGCAGCCTGGGGTGAGGAGAGGGACATGGAAATAATCCAGCAAGTGACGGGGAAGCCGAAGAAAAGAGCAAGCGACAGGGGTAGGCCTTGGGGGAGAAGAGGCAAAACAAGGATGGAGTCTTGGCAAAGAGGTGAGGCAAGGAGTGGGTTTTGGGGGGTCCAGTTAGCAGCAATTAGAAAGGTGACAGTCCATTGCATTGGACATAGACGAGTTCCCCCGCTTGTCATGCTGACACAGCACAGTGAGGTCAGGAAAGAGTCTTTCTCACTCTCCGGTAAGAGATTCAGAGAAGAAGGCCCAGCACCCTGTCACCAGCCAGCTCGTCACAGAGCTCAGTCTACTCTCTCGACACAAGTCATGATTTAATACACCTCAATCATATCTCCCCTTAGCCGACTCTTTTCCAAACTGAAAAGTCCCAATCTTATTAATCTCTCCTAATATAGAAGGACACTGTGGTGAAATTGGTTTACACTAGCTGCTCATCATGGTGTCCAGTGTTCGAGTGGTGAGCCAAGGGCTGCGATGCCTAAGGAGACTGTATTTTTGGCTTGCAGTTAACCAGTGTGGTGAGAAAGAAGTTTACATTTGTTACTGGCTTGATATAACCTAATGATAGAATAACCACCATTCTGGGGTGAGTCTGCCCTATTTCTCAGCTGTTTCTCCTGAATTTGGCATCCTCTGCTCTGTCCCACTGAGACACAGTGTCACAAGGAAACCACAGATAGGTGCTTTACAGAATATTGCTCACTACTTCCAGGAAGTATCCCCCTTTTACAGATGGGAAAACTGAGGCAGAAGAAGGGGAAGTGTCTTGTGCCAGGAACATCGCCCATGAGTCCCTAGCTACCCATCCATTGCTTAGTGTCTCTCAGACCTGGGTCGTATGGTCCATGCAGCAGCACAGAGGTGTGATGTAATTTCTCCCTTTACTTCTCTAGTGAGGGAATTTCCCCTGATTTCCATGGGGCTGCACCCACTTACAGCGGCTGAGGATTTGGCCCAAGTCAATGAACTAGAGATAAAGCATCAGCAGAGACCAGTGAGCTGGGAGCAAAGAGTCACAGCTCTTCCATGGATTCGCTGGGTGACGTTGTCACTGGGTGACCAGAGTAACTTCCTCACTCTGAACCACAACCTCTACATGCATTACATAAAGATTATTATTTATTATCCCCAGTGTACTGCTACCAAAAGGCCCTACTCAGGGCGGTAGAATCACACACTGCATTGATTTGATACCCTGCAGCACATCTATGGGCTCTGTGCATTATGTATAGAGAACTGAGCTGTTTTGCATTATGTATAGAGAAATCTGCAGCCCGAGAAGTGTGCTGCTTGCCTGGAGCTAGAATCCAGGATGTGACAGAGTGTCTGCAAAGACTGATCAAGACCTCGGACCGCTACCCCTTCCTACTTCTCCACATGGACACCAATGGTACTGCCAAGAATTACCTTGAACAGATCACTGCAGACTACGTGGCTCGGGGATAAAAGGATAAAAGAGTTTGGATAAAAGGATAAAAGAAGGATAAAAGAGTTTGACGCACAAGTCGTGTTCTCATCCATCCTCCCTGTTGAAGGGAAAGGCCTAGGTAGGGACCGTCGAATTCTGGAGGTGAATGCGTGGTCACACAGGTGGTGTCAGAGAGAGGGATTTGGATTCCTCAACATGGGATGTTGTTTTGGGAAGAAGGATTGCTAGGAAGAGATGGGATCCAACTAACGAAGAGAGGGAAGAGCATCTTCACATTCAGGCTTGCTAACCTAGTGAGGAGGGTTTTAAACTAGGGTCAATGGGGATGGGGACCTAAGCCCAGAGGTAAGTGGGGAAGTGGGATACCAGGAGGAAACACAAGGAGGAGGTTACAAGTTGCGAACCCTCCTGATTCATACTGAGAAAGCAGGGCAATCAGCTAGTTATCTTAGTTGCATGTATAAGAACGCAAGAAGCTTGGGAAACAAGCAGGAGGAATTGGAAGTCCTGGCACAATCAAGGAACTGTGATGTGTTTGGAATAACAGAGACTTGGTGGGGCAGTTCACATGACTGGAGCACTGTAATGGATGGGTATTAACTGTTCAGGGAAGACAGGTATGGGAGGAAAGGAGGAGGAGTTGCATAGTATGTAAGAGAGCTGTATGATTGCTCACAGCTCCAGAATGAAAGTGGAGAAAATCCTGTTGAGAGTGTTTTGATTAAGTTTAGAAGTGAGAGCAACAAGGGTGATGTTGTGGTGGGTGTGTGCTATAGACCACCGGATCAGAAGGATGAGGTAGACGAGGCTTTCTTCAGACAACTAACTGAAGTTTCCAGATCACAGGCCCTAGTTCTCATGGGGGACTTCAATCACCCCGATATCTGCTGGGAGAGCAATACAGCGGTGCACAGACAATCCAGGAAGTTTTTGGAGAATGTTGGGGACAATTTCCTGGTGCAAGTGCTGGAGCAACCAATTAGGGGCCATACTCCTCTTGACCTGCTGCTCACAAACAGGGAAGAATTGGTAGGGGAAGTAGAAGTGGGAGGCATCCTAGGCAGCAGTGACCATGAGATGGTTGAGTTCAGGATCCTGACAAAAGGAAGAAAGGAGAGTAGCAAAATACGGACCCTGGACTTCAGAAAAGCCGACTTAGGGCCTGCCTACAATTGCGAGTTGGAGCGCATTAAAGCAGCCCCTGGTGCCCTAACTCATGACACATCCACACTGGCAAGGCACGTAGAGTGCCCGGACTCCGTGGCTGGAGCGCTCCTGGCAATCCACCTCCACGACAAGCATAACGCTTGCTGCGCCCCGGCTGGAGCACTGTGGCACCAGTGTGGACACCCTGGTCTATGAATGGGCTCTGATCGGCCTCCAGAAGTGTCCCACAGAGCCTGTTCTAGCCACTCTGGTCATCACTTTGAACTCTTCTGCCCTACCCTCAGGAGACCAACCATCAGACCCGCCCTTTAAATTCTCTGGGAATTTGGAAAATCCCCTTCCAGTTTGCTCAGCAAGGCCTGGAGTGCTCTCAGCGAATCTTTCCAGGTGACCATGCCTCCACGCGCCAGGCGATCCCCAGTATGGAGCAATGGCGAGGTGCTGCACCTCATCAGTGTTTGGGGGGAAGAAGCTGTCCAGTCCCAGCTGTGCTCCAGCTGTAGAAATTATGATACCTTCGGGGAGATATCAAGGGACATGATGGAAAGGGGCCATGACCGGGACGCACTGCAGTGCAGGGTTAAAGTGAAGGAGCTGCGGAATGCTACCGCAAAGCCCGTGAGGCAAACAGCCACTCCGGTGCTGCCCCTTGACCTGCTGTTTCTACAAAGAGCTGGATGCGATACTTGGGGGCGACCCCACCTCCACTCCAAAGACCACCATGGGCACTTTAGAGCCAAGTTCAACAAGGCAGGAGGAGGAGGAAAGTGGGAGCGAGGGTGCTGAGGAGGAGGGAGACAGCTCGGCATCCCTAGATGCATGAAGCCAGGAGATGTTTTCAAGCCAGGAGGAAGGTAGGCAGTCACAGCAGACGGTGCCTGGGGAAGAACAAACACCAGAGGAGGTGCCCGGTAAGCGACATTTATTATGGGAAGGAAGTTGTTCGGTGCGGGCTCTTGGGGCGAGGAGGGTTAGGGCTGCATGCATGCCTGGATGTGGAATAGGGCGTTGATGCGCTCTCTCACATTGCAGTAATCGGCCTCAGTGATCTCTTCAAAGGTCTCATGCAGAAGCTGGACAATCCGCCTGTGCAGGTTCCTTGGCAGAGCTACTGTGCTCCTTGTCCCAGTAAGGCTAACATGTCTGTGGCACTGTGCCGCGAGCGGCGGGGGGACCATTGCTGCACACAGGCAAGCTGCATATGGACCAGGGAGGAAGCTGCATTGCAGTAGAAGACCCTCCCTTGCTTCCCAGGTCACCCTCAGCAGCGAGATATCTTCCAGGACGAACTCCTGTGGAGAATGTGGGGACAGTGTTCAGTGTAGTGGTCCCCTGAAGCTGTTGGCTCTCCCCAAGGCAGAGAACCCCAGAGGACAGTACAGCCCAGAAAAAATCAGCCCCCCCTGCCTCTGTGCTGACTCACCATTTTGGGGCTCCCGTGGGTTATGTGCACTCGCTTTGGGACGGGCAATTTCTGCTATTGTGTACACTGTGCTTGTCTTTAAGTACGGCCGAATCATTGCTCTGTCTGGTGTGAACAATGCTGTCTCTGTTAAGTGTTGCATTTTGGCTTAGAAGATGCAACCTAGAGATCCCAGCCGTCCTTGTTATCAAGAGCCGAAAGACTCCAAAGAATCAGGAAGCGTCCATGAAGAAGCAAAGAGGACATGGTGCATGAAGTCACGCAGCAGTCAATTAATGAAAATCAAAAAGTGCAGGAGTAGTGGGAGAGTGAAAAGAGGGTCCGCCAGCATAATGCGAGTCGCTGGCACCAAAGCACGGAGCAGCTGCTAAGCATCATGGAGCTCCAAGCAGACTCGATACAGGCGCTCATAGCAATGCAGGCGGAGCACTTCTGTGCCCACTCCCCCCCGCAACCCTTGTCCCCAAACTCTTTCCCTTTTGTGCCCATGTCACCACCAACCCACTTTCCCCCATATCTAGGTTCTTATCACCACCAGCTGCCTCCAACACCTGTAGCTTCACCACCCAGCCCTGCAAACTACGACCCTTATTGTAGCCCTAAGGATTAATCTACTTGTTTGCATAGATATATCTTTTCTTTTAAATCTGAGTATTTGATGTAATAGATTTTAAAGATTTATATTAAAAATAAGTTTGGCTGTAATACAAGAGACCTACAGGCCAAAACCCTGTATGTTAAGCTAAGGCAAAATATCTATATTGGAACCCTTTACCCAGAAAAGTAAAGATGACCTATATTTGTTACCCAAATAGATAAAACACACACGCAGATGTCTAGAGACCTTTACCTAAACCAATAGACAATGAAGGATGACAAAGGGGATTTTTCAAAGTTGTACCCACAGACTTAACAAGTACACCACAAGTGTGCACATACCTGTCATCCATACGCACATACATACTAGCCTACGGGGTAAGTGTGCCCTAACATTTCTGTGGGGGAAGGATGAAATTTGGGCATAAAAGGAAGGATTTCCGGCCAATGCCCTATAAAAAGGCGATTCATCTCACCATTTTGAGAGGCAATCTATCCACCTATCTACTCTTCATTGTCTCTATCTTCAACAACGTATCGATGCTCCCCATCTACGACGGCTATTAACTATTAATAGGCCGTCCTTTGTTTCTTTTCAAACTTTAAGTTTTAAGGGGACTAGGCTAAGCTTGGTTTCCCTACACTTTATTTCAGTTTAAGGTTTATTGAGTTAAGTTAGAGAGTAAACAGCGTTAACAGCTTTTTGCATCTGGCAGTTTCCTCTGCTAGAGGTGTGAAACCAGAACCGTCAGAGGTGGGGTCCTGTATCTTCCAACACCAGGCTATTAAACCAGGGTGTGAGTATTAACCAAAGTTTGCAGCACATAATATTGTATTATCATTTGTATCTCTTAAATAACAGTAATACAGTTGTAACTCTGTAATTCCATTTTCCCATTTACTTACTATTTCATTGATTTTAATAAAAGGTCTTTATGACTATATCTGTCTCAGTGTGAGCTTCCTGTCATACCCCTGAAGGTCCTTTAATAAACTCTATGAAGCCTGATTCTGGATGAACTTTTATCTTCTGATCAAACAAATTGGCGAGCCTAAACCCATACAAATTAATATCCATAATAATTATTATTAATTCATTACAAATCAATTAAATTAAATTAAGTCGATAAATTAAATCAACGCTACTAACACACCCCAAATTAGGCTACATTACCCATTGATTCAACCCCCATCACCATGCATTTTACCTAGGCTGAAGTGCAGCAGTCATTGCACGCACTCCAGACAGGAAGGCTGAGTATGAGAACAGGACATATGCAAATCTGTGATCGTCCCATTCCCCACCCCACCCCCTTCCCTCATCGCAAACAGCACAGATGTGTCATGCCCTGTCTGTGTCCCAAGCTGTTGTGTTTCTTTTCAATAAATGAATGTTCTGCCTTTGAAAACATTATTTATTATTGCATTAACTAAAAGATACCGTAGCCCAGGAAAGCAACAGGCACTGCAAGTCAGTACATCATACATAGCAAACACAGATTCCTACTAACATTGGAACCACTGCATTGGAAGGTAGCAAACATTAGTGGTGACTTTCATCCTTAAATTGCTCCCTCAAGGCATCCCTAATCCTTGCAGCCCTGTGCTGGGCCCCTCTAATAGCCGTCCTCTCTGGCTGTTCAAATTCAGCCTCCAGGTGTTGAACCTCCGAGGTACATGCCTGAGTGAATCTTTCACCATTCCCTTCACAAATGTTATGGAGGGTACAGCATCTGGATATATCCATGGGAATGTTGTCATCGGCCAGATCCAGCTTCCCATACAGACAGCACTAGCAGTCCTCCAAATGGCCAAAAGCACACTCCACAGTCATTCTGCACCTACTCAGCCTGTTGTTGAACTGCTCCT
Source organism: Platysternon megacephalum (assembly GCA_003942145.1). Classification (NCBI taxonomy): domain Eukaryota; kingdom Metazoa; phylum Chordata; order Testudines; family Platysternidae; genus Platysternon; species Platysternon megacephalum. The sequence continues at coordinate 172,538 of QXTE01000621.1, read as the reverse complement.
TGCTGCTGTCAAGAGTCCCTGTGTAGGGTTTCATGACCCACGGCATGAAAGGGTAAGCGGGGTCTCCAAGGATCACAATGGGCATTTCGACTTCCCCTATGGTGAGCTTCTGGTCTGGGAAGAAAGTCCCAGCTTGCAGCTTCCTGAACAGGCCTTGTGTTCCAAAAGATCCTTGCGTCATACACCTTTCCGGACCAGCCGGCGTTAATGTCAATAAAACGCCCACGGTGATCCACAAGTGCCTGGAGAACCACAGAGAAATACCCCTTCCGATTTATGTACTCGGGGGCTAGGTGGGCTGGTGTCAGAATTGGAATATGCGTCCCATCTATCGCCCCTCTGCATTAGAGAAACCCATTTGTGCAAAGCCAGCCACAATGTCATGCACCTTACCCAGAGTAACAGTTCTTCTGAGCAAGATGCGATTAATGGCCCTGCAAACTTGCATCGACACGATTTCAACGGTCAACTTTCCCACTCCAAACTGATTAACGACCGATCACTAGCTGTCTGGAGTTGCCAGATTCCAGACTGCAGTAGCCACCCACTTCTCCACTGGCAGGGCAGCTCTCAATCTCATGTCTTTGCGCTGCAGGTGGCCGCGAGTTCAGCACACAGTCCCATGAAAGTGGCTTTTCTCATCCGAAAGTTCTGCAGCCACTGCTCGTCATCCCAGACTTGCATGACGATGTGATCCCACCACTCAGTGCTTGTTTCCCTAGCCCAAAAGTGGCATTTCACTGTGGTGAGCATGTCCATGAATGCCACAAGCAATCTCGTGTCGTATGCATTATGAGACTCGACATCATCGTCGGAATCCTCACTGTCAGTTTGTAGCTTAAAGAGTAACTCGACTGCAATTCATGACGTTCTGACGAGACCCATCAGCATATTCCTCAGCAGTTCGGGATCCATTCCCGCAGACCCAAAGGGAAGACAGAGCGTGCAGTACAAAAAACGTTGAAAGATGGCACCAAATGTGGACAGAAACACAGGGATTTCTGGGATGTGAAGCGATGCATCACGGTGCATTGGACAGGACCCAGAATGCCCTGCACCCACCACCCCCTTCCCACAAGCCACAGCGCCAGAATGGGAAGAGGTGCTCTGTGCGATAGCTGCCCATAATGCACCACTCCCAATGCCGCTGCAAGCGCCGCAAATGTGGCGATGCCAGTGAGCTTTCAGCGGACCGTGTGAACACATTGCAGCACTTTCCCTGCTGTGGTCACCGAGGAGTCCAGGACACCTGGCTGTATTTTAAAGCATCCTTATTGAGGGTGCAGGAACAAACCAGCCTGATATGCAGAAAAAATAGCAAATATGGCAGGTGACCAGCTTGGCTTAACAGCGAAATCTTCGATGAGCTTAAACTCAAAAAGGAAGCTTAGAAGAAGTGGAAATTCAGACAGATAACGAGGGAGGAGTATAAACATATTGCTAGAGCCTGCAGGGGTGTAATCATGGAATATCAGGGTTGGAAGTGACCTCAGGAGGTATCTAGTCCAACCCCCTGCTCAAAGCAGGACCAATCCCCAACTAAGTCATCCCAGCCAGGGTTTTCTCAAGCCTGACCTTAAAAACATCTAAGGATGGTGATTCCACCACCTCTGTAGGTAACCCATTCCAGTGCTTCACCACCCTCCTAGTGAAATAGTGTTTCCTAATATCCAACCTAGACCTGCCACACTCTAACTTGAGATCATTACTCCTTTTTCTGTCATCTGCCACCACTGAGAACAGCCGAGCTCCATCCTCTTTAGAACCCCCCTACAGGTAGTTGAAGGCTGCTATCAAATCTCCCCTCACTCTTCTCTTCTGCAGACTAAACAAGCCAAGTTCTCTCAGCCTCTCCTCATAAGTCTCCAACTCGTTGATCATTTTTCTTGCCGTCTGCTGGACTCTCTCCTGTTTGTTCACATCCTTTCTGTAGTGTGGTGGTTGAAAACTGGACACAATACTCCAGATGTGGCCTCACCAGTGCCGATTTGAGGGGAATAATCACTTCCCTCGATCTGCTGGCAATGCTCCTACTAATACAGCCCAATATGCCATTGGCCTTCTTGGCAACAAGGGCACACTGCTGACTCTTATCCAGCTTCTCATATACTGTAATCCCCAGGTCCTTTTCTGCAGAAATACTGCTTAGCCACTCTGTCCCCAGCCTGTAGCGGTGCATGGGAGTCTTCTGTCCTAATTTCAGGACTCTGCACTTGTCCTTGTTGAACCTCATCAGATTTCTTTTGGCCCAATCCTTCAATTAGTCTTGGTCACTCTGGCCCCTATCCCTACAGCCCCAGCATATCTACCTCCTCCCCCCCCCCAGCTCTAAGACAGGATGTGGATCCAACTGAATAAATGGTTGTCTGTGAAAATGCTAATGACCCACCTGACAGAGGGGAGGAGGAAATTCTCTGTGCTGGTAAGACACAGAAAGCAGCTATGAAAGAGCTGCTGGGAGAAGGCACAACACTTTGCCCAGAGAGCACAGATCACCATCAGAACCCTCTAGGAAAAGTGTTTGGAGTGGGGATCACAGGGAAAGCCCAAGAGGGGGGAGTGGACTTTTTCCATGGGCATAACCCTGGGTTGGGAAGCAGCTTCAGTGAGGGCTGGACAACATGCAAAGTGCTCTTATATGCTTAACTCATCAGACCCTTGAATACCAAGTACTCAATTGTCATAAACAGATAGTTAAGGGTTAATGCCTCTTTTACCTGTAAAGGGTTAAGAAGTTCACCTAGCCTAGCTGACACCTGACCAAAGGAACCAATGGGGGGACAAGAATCAGGAATCAAACAGGGTAGTGAGTATTTAGTGAAGGAATTAGCTTATGTTTATTTTCTTTTTGTAACTTGTCTTGGGCATTAGAGGAATAATCAAATTGTCTATTTCTTGATGCACTAAGGGTTTTGCCCAGGGGAACATCCTCTGTGTTTTAAATCTGTTGTCTGTGAGATCAGCTTGTATGCTATCTCCCAGAGGTTTTTCTTTTACCTTTCTTTTCTTTAATTAAAAGCCTTCTTTTTAGAAACCCGATTGATTTTTCCTTGTTTTAAGATCCAAGGGTTTTGGATCGGTGTTCACCAGGGAATTGGTGGAGGAGTGTTTCAAAACTACCCAGGGAAGGGTTGTAGTACTTGGGAGGGAAAGGTTTTGCAGGAGAAGACTTGAGTTTCCCAAATGACTCAAATATTTGGGTGGTGGCAGCATACTGATCTAAGCTGGTAATTATGTTTAGGAGTTCTCATGCAGGTCCCCACATCTTTACCCTAAAGTTCAGAGTGGGGGTGAAACCTATGACAGTGATGACCTTGAACTGAGATCCCGATTGAAGGGGACACTGAGGGGTAAGGAAAACCAGTAACTAAACATATGTAAGGTTCAGGAAGTAGTTGAAAGCCAAAATGCTTGTTTAACAAACCAAACTGTCCAAGCAGAAGGTGTGGTGTAAAAAATAGACCTGGAAACACCTACCTGTCATAAAAGATTTGATGTTATTGGTAAATATCATGATACGCCATGTGGAGATTAATGGAAGGAGGAGGCACACGTCAGGGCAAAAGTATCCGCAAAAGAGAAACTAAACAACTCATTATTCCTCAAGAAAGGTTTTAATGACTTACGACCATAAAGGCAACACAGACTGAATGTGCCTCGCGACTTTACGTGTACTGTAACCATCCCCAACCAACACAAATTCATATGCAATACTGATACATTAATTAACTATAGTTTACTAATTTTAACCTATTAACTTATTTAACAACTTATAAACTTCTACTGGCTTTTATGATAAACTGAATGACAACTTATACTGAAGACAGGCACAGCGACATGTAAAGCTATTATTGTTTACAAACTACTAGTTTCATCAGCAAGGCACAAAAACATATACAGTTATTATATATTGATCAACTATTGACTACTACTATCTCTAAACAACTTAAACAATTTACTAATATAATTAAACTATAGTATTAATACAGACTTAAGATTAACTAGCTCGAGCACAACCAGACCTCTTCACTCCGAAACCTCACCCTGCATTCTTCCAAAGATACGTTACCTTCAGTGGGCCGTTTTTTGCACGGGCCAGGCACAGATAGTTGGTGAAGCGCAAGTCCCTTTGGTTCAGGGGTGTATGTGAGCCTGACAAAGAGTGATTTCTTTTAGGTCAACACACACACACACACACACACCTGTGCCTTTGCATCTTATTTATACGGTATTTGCTGGCCGTGTTCAAAACAGGTCAACCAATGAAGGTGGCCAAATGTTTTAGTGTGGTATTTGTGGTTGTCTTGATCTTATGACCTGTGCACCTGTGCTCATCTCGTCTCTTCTCTATGCGGTTAATTGTGGTCAATTTGCTAGACTCAAAAATGCTTGCGTCAGCTTAAAGAGGCATTTGGTTGCAGAGCACAGTAACCTCAAGTCTGTATCTATCTTTACAGCGCTTCCTTTTTAGTCTATAAAGCTTCCTAGCTAGATTATGCTTATTCCACTGTACTCACTTCTTACAACTTCCGGAAGGTTGAGGCCTAACAGTGCGTAGCCTGACACTACTTGACAAGACTTATGCACATTAATCACAACCTGTTCACAGGCTAAAAGCTTGTCACAGGAGGGAAACGATAATAAACCTGGTCTGCTGTCTGTAGGGGGAAACTGAGGCAGAACACCTCATGGTGTTGATGAATATATGTATTGACTTACAACTAGTTGGATAAGCACAGTAGTTAACAATGCTGCACAGAGAAGCACACTAGCCGACTTTTGAGATCACTAGGCTGATCTACAAAGTGTTGAAAGGTACACAGAAGTTTGCTAGAACACCTGAGGATAACACTACAACACTTGGGAGTTGTATGGTCAAAAAGTAAACAGAGCCTTGAGCACACTGCTTCTGCATCAGTCAGTGACTAACTCCCCAACAGTAAACTAAGGGGAGAGGTGTGACGTTCTGTCCCCAAAGCAACACCCTGGCAGACCCATATTTACCATGGTGATATGATTATGATGCGATTTTTATAAAGTATATAAAATAGCTGATGTAAAATATCAATGGAAAAGTTATGATTTGCTGAATATGATTACCCTATTTGTATGCGTGTGTTATTTTTGTGCCTAATGTTCTGAAAGCGTGTAAGGGCATGTGAGCAGCTCCTGTGACACTGGACTCCATATTGTGTCTGTATTTTTCCACTAACTGTGCTGGGGGCTTTTGCTTGGAAAAATGAAGCTCCCTCTACCTGGCAGAAGCTATAAATTGTGGAAGTGACATCATCACTTGGCCTCACTCCCCAAACAATTCAACACGAAAGACGTTAGAAACTGGGACTGAACTGGGGCTGTGGTCCCAGGCAGAAGGGATTTCTAGACTGTGCATGGAAGATTGTTGGATTGTTTGTACCATCAGGGTGATACACTGTTTGATTCAAAGCCTAAACGAAAAAGGGAAATCTGCTCACGCTGATGTATTGTCCTCTCCACATTGAGGGAGGGGCAGACTGGGAAATAAACTGATACTGGTCAGGCTTTTGGCCAGGGCAAGATGGTGCAGCTCTTGGGTCCTAGGCTGGGGAGCTGGGGGGAACTGGCTGGAGCCTCTCCTCTATTGTCAGTTCATGGATGGCTTCTGAAAGCATTCATGGAACTGGAGCTGGGTGTGTCCCTGTCTGTGTATAGCTATGTAAACACAGGACATGAGAGGATTTCAGCTTGTCACAGCCTCACAGTGTGAGAGGGGGCCCAGGTATGTCTCAGCACTCAGCGGTCCCCAGTTCCAGGGCGCACCCCAGGGAATTCCCAGTGAACAGGCCCTGCAAGACCGTAAGTCCATTTCCCCGCTGTCATGTGGTCACTTACTGACAGAGACACCACGGTTATGGAAGGGAAATCAGGAAACTTGGGTTCTGTTAGTGAGTCTCTTTGTGGCTTGGACAAGTCATGTCTCTCTGTGCCTCAGTTTACCGATCAGTGAAATGGGGATGGTTCATAGTGACTTTTCTTTGTTTTGAAGAACCATCAATGAAAGGTGCTACACAGTATAATGATAGTTACTGATTAGAAGTACTGATCTCTGATCCCTTAGCGACAGCCCCATGTGTTTGCTGTAAGTGCTTGTGTCTCCTCTTAGTCAAGTTTCTCCAGATCTCTGTGTTTGCTATCTACCCATCTATCCTGAGAATTAGGCATTATCCCTAATTTTCTTTCTCATCAACTATAGTTTTTAAATACATACTCACAAACGTACAGAGCAGCCAATTCCTCTCTGACTCAACACAGAGCCCAAGAGTTCTCATAACCCTTTGGGAAGGTCCCATAATTGCTGTTTACTCCTAAAATTGGATAATTAGCATGGACGCGGACAGTTGCTTGTCTACAGCCTGTTTACACTCAGATCCTCCTTTCTCCCCTAGAGGCTGAGCGAACCCCACTGGGATTGCACAGAGCTATATTATAAACTGTGCACACCCCTGTGTCAGCTCTCGGCGGGGGATGCTGCTGCAGATGCTGGGGTGAGAGAGGTGTGGGTCACGGATACCTGAGGGGGATTCCTAAGAAGGACACTTCCATCTCAGAATTCACAGGTACCCATCTCTTGCTGAGGAGCTCACCTGATTGACAAACCCTGTGCAATGTAGGTGTGGTGGGATAGAGTGTGCGGTACTTTCTACTCTGCACAACCAGGAAACATCCCAGGGCCCTTGCCATAAGTGATGAGTTTGCTAAAGAATCACGGGCCAAAATGTCACTCTTTTCTGTGCATCCCTGCGCATCCCGCCTGATGGACTCCAGCCCCACGTTCGTGCATTTCAGTGGCACAGTGAATCTTCAGGATGAAAGATGTTAGTAGATGTGCAATACAAGGCCAAATTCTGAGACCATGGTCCGTACTTTGCTCAGGCCCCAGTGAGGCAAAACTCCCCTTTGAGCAAGAACTGAGTACAGACGTCAATTGTGTTTTAATGCACAGACACTGTCACTCCCTCCTCTTGCATTTCAGAGCTCTGGCTGTTAATGGGGTAGAGGAACAGGGGCTGTTACCTGACTTTTATCTGCTGGAAAGCTTGGAGGTGCTAGGGCTCCTCACTAGAACAATATTGAAATTTTTTCAACATGGGTTACACATACTTTCTATTAGCTTCATTCGAGAAGTCGGCTGAACTGTAATTCCTGAAACTTTCAACAACAAAAAAATTCTGCTCAAAGCAGACACCCAGCATGGGAAATTTCAGTCCAAACACCTTAAATTTGGCAAACTTATAAGCAACTGGAAATGAAGTCTTCTAATGGAAGGTGTCAGACAGCCTTACCTACAGGTGATGCCACCGGCACCAACTACAATGGCCAATCCATTTGTGAATCCCATTCTACTGTGCTCTTTGCTCCAATAATGTTGGTAGCAAGGAGTTGTACAGGCCAAATATGAATTATGTTAGCAATTACCTTTTCTCAGTGTTATATGTTCAGACTTTCAATTTAACTAAATATTCCCTTGTTCATGTTATGAGACACATTCAATATAAATGCCTGATCTACTTTCTTTATCAATAGATCCATAGGGTTTAAGGTCAGAAGGGACCATCTGCTCATCCAGTCTGACCTCCTGTAAAACACAGGCCCAATAAATTTCACTCAGTTAGCTCTGTATTCAGCCAAAATACTTGTGTGTGTGACTAAGGCCGTGTCTACAGTAGGATTTTACATCACAGAATGATACAGCCATAGAGTTCTAAGGGAACGCAAAGGACAGCTAGTCTAACCCCTGACAAGATGCAGGATTTGTTTTGTCTTAGTAATCTAAGACCGATGGCTATTCACACGACTTTGGAAAACTCCACAGAAGGAGCTTCCATGACTTCTCAATTGCCTCTTGTCCTGCCCCTCTGTGGTAAGACTGAATAACTTTCCTCCACCTTTTTATGGCCGTCTTTCAAGTATTTGAGGACAACTATCTTGACCACTATCATGTCCCCCATTAATTTCCTGTTTTTGAAATAAACATACTGGTTCCTTTGGCTTGCTCATACGGTTTGCAGTTCATCCCTTGTGTAACATTTGTTACTTGCCTATGGCTCCTTTCCAGGTTCTCTACATCCTTTCTATACATTGGTGAGCAAAATTAGACACATTACTCCTATTGAGACCTAGCCCACACCGAGTAGAGGAATACTATCACGTACCATGACTTGCATGTTATAATTCTGCTAATATAAAGAAACATAGTATTTGCCTTTCTTGAAACATTTTTCCTAATGTCCAACCTAAACCATTCTTGCTGGAGTTTAAGTCCATTGCTTCTTGTCTTCTCTTCATAGGTTAAGGAGAACAGTTTTTCTTGCTCCTTGTAACAACCTTTTTGGTATTTGAAAACTGTTATCATGTCCCCCCTCAGTCTTCTCTTTTTCAGACTAAACAAACCCAGATCTTTCAGTCTTCCCTCATAGGTTGTGTTTTCAAAACCCCTAATGATCCTTTTCTCCAGTTTTTCCAGATAATTGTGAATGTTCATCCGATTCTCAAAAAGCTTGCATCCCCTCCCAACTTAGTATCATTTGCAAACTTATTAAGTGTACTCTCTATGCCATGATCTAAATCACTGATGAAGACATTGAAAAGAACCGGACCCAGAACTGATCCCTGCGGAACCCCACTTGTTATGCCCTTCCAGCATCACTGTGAACCATTGATAACTACTTTCTGGGAGCGGTTTTTCAATCAGTTATGCATTCACCTTATAGTAGCTCCATATAGGTTGTATTTCCTTAGTTTGTTAATGAGACAGTGATGCAAGATGGTATCGAAAACTGTACTAATGTCTACATATACCACATCTACTGCTTCCCCCCATCCACAGGGCTTGTTACCCTGTCAAAGAAATCTATCAGGTTGGTTTGACATGATTTGTTCTTGACTAATCCATGCTTACTATTACTTATCACTTTATGATCTTCCAGATGCTTGCAAATTGATTCCTTAATAAGTTGCTTCATTATCTTACCTCATACAGAAGTTAAGCTGACTGGTCTGTAATTGCCTGGGTTGCCCTTATTTCTCTCTTTATAGATAGGCACTATATGTGCTCTTTCCAGTATTCCGGAATCTTCCCTGACTCCCATTACTTTTCAAAGATAGGAGCTAATGGCTCAGATATCTCCTCAGTCAGTTCCTTCAGAATATTCTAGGATGCATTTAGTCAGGCCCTGGTGACTTGAAGACAAGTAACTTCTCCAAGTAACTTTTAACTTGTTTTTTCCCTATTACAGTATCTGAACCTATCCCATTTTCACTGACATTCTCTATGTTAGGTATCCAAATACCACTAACCATCTTGGTGAAAACCAAAATAAACAATGGTTAATCACCCTGACTGCTAAATATTTGGCCCTTATTTCGAGCTGGAATTTCCCTGGCTTCAGCTTCCAGCCCCTCAGTGTTGCTCAGCCTTTGTCTGGTAGATTACAGAGCCCATTATTACCCATGATTTTATCCCCATGAAAGTCTCTGCTTGATCATCTATTTGATAAGTTAAAGAGATATACACTTTCAAGTCTAACAATCCATCTTTTTCTCTATCATTTTTGTGGCTCTTTCCTGCACCCTCTCCAAGTTTTCAACATCTTTTTTCAAATGCGGATGCCAGAACTGGATGCAGTTTGTTTCACCAATCCCATGTGCAGAGGTAAAATCCTTCCCCTGCTCCAACTCACCAACTCAATATTTTCCACTACTACATCAAATGCCTCTGAGAAATCAAGGTTCGTTGCATCTGCGTTGTTCCGTTGATCCACTAAATGTGTACCCTTGATCAACCAATGTGTACTCTCAAAAAAGGATGAAATCAGGTTTATTTGACAAGAGCTGTTTTGCATAAACTCTGTTGGTGATTGGCATTACTTACATTTCTAGAATTTTTTTTAAATTAATTCCATACCAGCTTTTCCATTCTTAACCTTGTCAATTCTTTTATTAAAAAAACTTTCCCTTTTTTTAAAAAACTTTACATTTAACACAGGAATTGACATAAATCTTTTCTAGAATTTCATTTGTTCTTAATATACTTAATAACCTCCTTTTTGTGATCCAGAGCCCTGCCAAACATGGAGTTTTCCCTGATGTCTTAATGTTTCTTATCAATTTTCTTAACTTCTGATTTTTATTCTTGGCAATTTTCCCTTTTTCCTCTGTGTTACATAGTGCTCCCCCCTCCCTTCAATTGCTGCCTTCACGTTACCACTGAACTGAGTTTTACCCAAAGTTGTTCACTTTGTTGACTCTGGAATCATGAGTTTTCCACTATCTAATAAAACGTTATCAAAGAACTACCAATTTTCATTCATATTTTTCTGTCTAAATTTTTCCTTACAATCAGTTTTGCTGAATATTTTCCTCAGCTTTGGGGAATTAGTCCTCTTGGAGCACTAAGTGTCTATCGATAGTACTGGTTGGGAATTGTCCATCTGAATGTAAATCTGTTTCATTTTTTATTTTCCTCTCCTATATCATATGCTCTCATCTTTGTCTCTTGGTTAAACTAAAGAGTCCCAGGCTTTTCTATCCTTAATAGAGACTGCGTGACCAAAACTGACCACATATCCCGAACGTGTTATGCTCCATCCCATATCTTAGGGATCTGAACATTGTATTGTTTTTTCCGCGAATGAGCAGGTGTTACTCTTGAGCTGCTATCAATGGCGCCCAGGTCTTTTCCCTGAGGTATGTTCTAGTTGGGATGTCTCTCAGCACATGTCTTCGAAAAAGTTGTGGGTTTTTTTTGCCATCTTTGATTTTGAGCAACTGGATGAATGGGGAACTCCCTTCAGTAAGGACTCCCTATCCAGGCTCCCATAGCATTAAGGAACAATGATGGTTAAAGAGTATCCACACGTGTGTTTCCTGATGGTGCCTCTTAAGGTAGGAACCACCTTAAGTGTAGGAATTATTAACGCAGGGAGCAGAATAAAATTATGGAATTGGATTTAGAAGGGTCATTGTTCATAGTTATTTTCTCAGAATAATGAAAATGTAATTTTTCAGTGTGTGAAGAGTGATTAATCTGCTTCTCCTATGGGAACAGCCTCCACTAGTGCATGTAGTGTCTCATATTAACGTTGTCTCTCCATTCAGGCATTTCTACTGTGACCATCACCCGAGATCCTGGAAACACACAGAAAGTCAGGGGAGCATACGGTAAATGCAGGAGACACACTTATGCCTCAGAGTTGGACATTTTCTCCCCTACACCATGTCAGATTCTAACACAACCGACTTCACCAACCCCTCCACCTTCATCCTACTTGGCATTCCTGGCCTAGAGGCAGCCCATATCTGGATCTCGATTCCCTTCTGTGCTATGTACTCCATAGCCGTGTTGGGGAACTTCACCATCCTGTTCATCGTGAAGAGGGAGCTGAGCCTCCATGAGCCCATGTTTTATTTCCTCTGCATGCTGGCCGTCAGCGACCTGGTCATGTCCACGTCTACCCTGCCCAAAATGCTGAGCATCTTCTGGTTCAATTCGAGGGAGATCAGTTTCAGTGCCTGTCTCACCCAGATGTACTTCGTTCACTGCTTCTCAAAGGTGGAGTCTGGAATCCTTGTGGCCATGGCTTTTGATCGATACGTGGCCATCTGCCATCCCCTGAGATATTCCACGATCCTGAAAAGCTCTGTTGTGGCCAAGATAGGCCTGGCCGTGGTGCTGCGCAGTGGCATACTCACATTACCAAATCCCTTCCTGGTGAGGCAGTGGCCATATTGCAGAACCAACATCATCCCTCACTTCTATTGTGCGCATATAGCTGTGGTGAAGCTGGCCTGTGCTGACATCCGCATCAGTAGTTACTATGGCCTGTTTAATCTTATCTCTGTGAACGTAATGGATTTATTTTTTATTGCCGTGTCCTATACTCTGATCCTCCGGGCCATCTTCCGCCTCCCCACAAAGGATGCCCGGCTCAAAACTTTTAGGACCTGCATCTCTCATCTTTGTGCCATCTCAGTTTTCTACATCCCAGATTTCTTCTCCGCTTTCACGCAGAGGTTTGGCCACAATGTGCCACTCCATTTCCTCGTTCTCATTACCAGTGTGTACCAGCTGGTGCCCCCCATGCTACACCCCATCATTTATGGGGTGAGGACCAAACAAATCCGGGGCAGGCTGCTCCAGCTCTTTACTCATGGAGAGTCCTAGATGTTTCCTCCTTGTACTCTGGCTCTCAGATTGAGCTCTGTGCAGAGCTGGCTGGTGCATGATGCTGGGGCCTCTTCCCTGAATCACTTAGTGGAGAGACAGACACACATTAAACCCTTCCCTGTCCTTACTGTGCTTTGTCAATGTGAGGAACTGGGGAGTCAGTCTATGTACACTACAGTGGGTTGCCACCTTTCTAATTGTTGGTAGCTGGATGCCTGAAATTGCAATCTTGGCCCTTCTCTTCTTTCAAGGCTCGATTCTGCTGTGTGTCTTCACATCAGGACTCCTGGGATCTATCTCAGCTCTTTAGCCCAGTAGCTCCGGGAGGAGAGTGGGGTATAGTGGGATACAGCAGGAGGCAGATACATCTGGGATCTAAATAAGAAGATCAGAATGGCCATACTGGGTAAAACCAATAGTCAATATAGCCCAGTAGCCTGTCTTCTGACAGTGCCCATTGCCAGTTGCTTCACAGGGAATGAACAGAACATGGCAATCAGGATATGATTCATTTGGAGGAGCTCAGCAGAAGGGGGCAGAAGCCCCGAGGCTGGGCTGCCTCAGCTTCATCTGGCAGGAGTTCAAGCCTCCTGCCCCACTAGGTGCCGCTGGGGGAGGGGAAGAGCCCGGGCTCCCTGGGTGGAATGGCAGAAGAAGTAGTCATTTCAGGCTGCCTCGAGCCATAGCTGTTGCCACAGAGCGGAGGCAGGAGCTGTGGGTGGAGCGGGGAGAGAAGCCCTACTCATTTTTGTCCTCTCCATCTTCCATACTGCTGCCGTCCAGGGGTTGTCTCATTTCCCCTCTCCTTGGACGAACCTCATGGGGTGGTTTTTTTGTCTCCCCTCCCTGACCCTTTAGGGGCTGCTCTCTTCGCTCCAGCTCCCTTTCCCTTTCTGGAGATAGAGATGGGCTGCGCGGCACCACTGGTACAGTCCCCAAACGGGTGGTCTGCTCTCTCTTTGCCCATCTCTCTGGGGCACAGGGTCATAACAGGGGCCCAGCCAGAGGATGACCATAAGTCCATGACACCGTCCGCCACTTTGCTGCTGGATGATCCTCATCGTTTCTGTTGGACACCTGTGAATTCCACCAAGGACACAACTTTACATGCTCATGCTCCACACGATTCACTTCCTCAGACACCGTGATATCATGTGGTGGGACCTAGTACCAACTTCAGATGGTAATGAACCCTGGTGGGTTATTTCCATCTTGCCCAGGCCCATTCCTCTAGCATATGACCAGCCCAGTTCTCGGCCCACCATTTAGTGGCCATGATGGCCTTTTTCATCTCAGGGCTCACCTTGGGCTCTTCACCCTTCAGATCCCCCTGCGCATACTCCAGGAGGTGGGGCCACCTTACTGACCTCTGTTTTCCTTGAATGGGTCCTAAAAGAGGGTGCTCCGCACCCACTCCTCATCCCAGTGCCTCCGGAATTCTTGATTGGGCTCCTGTCCCATGAGTCCCCCGTCCCCCTCCTTTTCATAACCTTAGCTGGCTTCATGCCCTGCAGCCGGTTCATTTCTGATTGCAACAAGGGAACAACTTTACATGCTCATGCTCCACACACTTCTCTTCTTCAGATGCCCTGTTACCAAGTGGCGGGACATAGTACCACCTTTGGAGGGTGAGGAATCCCAGTGCACCAGAAAGTTCTCCACCCTTGTACCATGGCCCATTGGGGATATCGGTTGGTGGCTCCTTTATGCAGCCATGAGCACAGTCATGTACGTGGCACAGTTCACTCCCATTCCAGATGCCTGCCCATTTTGTGGCACGAGGCAGACCCTGGCGCATGCCTGTCTAGAACACGCAAGGTTGTAACCCCTATTCCAACTCCTCCACGACTTCAACAGGAGGTTCTGGCTGCACTTTTCCCCACACCTTTTCTTATATGCTAACTGCTTTAGTCAACATACAGAATGTGTCCTGCAGGTCGCTTGTGTTACAGGTGAAATATACTCTAATAAATAACTGTAAACTTATTAATAAAACAAATAATCAAACCCATAAGAAAATAAGAAACTTATAAGAAAAGACATGTAGGCAAGCAAGTAGGCTAGACTATAGGCTACCACAGCTGCAGGCTGCTAGTTGGCAATGGCCAGGGACTTAGACATGACAGAGAGAGGGTGGCAGGTGTGTGTGTGGGGGTGAGTTACAAAGGAAGGAGAGAGCTGGACCTAAATACACCAGGAGACAGAGAGAGAGAGACAGATGGGATGAAACCCACTAGAACAGGGACTCCCTGTCTTTACACTAAATGGGGAGGAGTGGTAGATATGCTGGAGGGTAGGGATAGGATACAGAGGGACCTAGACAAATTAGAGGATTAGGCCAAAAGAAACCTGATGAGGTTCAACAAGGACAAGTGCAGAGTCCTGCACTGAGGACGGAAGAATCCCATTCACTGCTACAGACTAGGGACCGAATGGCTAGGAAGCAGTTCTGCAGAAAAGGACCTAGGGGTTACGGTGGATGAGAAGCTGGATACGAGTCAACAGTGTGCCCTTGTTGCCAAGAAGGCTAACGGCATTTTGGGTGGTATAAGTATGGGCATTGCCAGCAGATCAAGGGATGTGATCGTTACCCTCTATTCGACATTGGTGAGGAGATGAGAAGTTAAGGCCCTGGGGATTCATTTTATAGACTCTTTAAACTTCTTGCCCATGAAGCTTAGCAAGCTACCGCAGGCGATGGGGTTTGAAGGGTGCAAAGGGTATTTTCCACATTTTTTTAATACGTTAGAAAATCAAAATTACGTGGGGCCTATGCCCGGTATGGAGCACTATGGTGTAGAAAGCATGATGCCCAGGGAAAAAGGAGAGTTTCTCGACTGGTATCGGCACCACAGCTCTGAGCCATTTGACTTGCAGAAAGAGCTCGCGTATTACTGTCAGCAGGATGTCAGAATTTTGAGACAGGCCTGTATCCTATACAGAAGAGAGATTATGAAAATGACGGAGAAGGGAGTTATAGTAGAGAGAGAACCTGGTAAATTCACCGAGATAAACCTGTGTATAGATCCATTCCAGTACATAACACTGGCATCCGTTTGCATGGCTATGTACAGGTTTATGTTTTTGGAGCCTAACACGGTAGCTCTTCTCCCTCCAGACCACTATCACAGGCAGAAAAAAAGATATTCGACCCCATCTATTCAGTGGCTGTTGTATCTCTCTCACAAAGAAAATATACCAATACGGCATGCTTTACAGGGTGGGGAACTACAGGTAGGCCCCTACTTTTTAGGCGGTTATGCCGATGTTGATGGGGTACACACAGCCTTTGAGTTTAATGGGTGTTTTTTTCCCTACAGTTGTGTCACCTGTCATTGTGAAAAAGCACAAAACCCTATGACGGGGACAACTTTTGGGTTTCTTTATTACAAGACGCAGCTCAAGACCGACTATCTGAAACAAATTGGTTTTGTAGTGAGGACTCTTTGAGAGCATGAGTGGGAGGTGATGAAAGAAACAGACAGGGAGCTTGCAGACTTTTTAAACCGAGCCCAGCTACCCCAGCCTCTCGTGCCTAGGGATGCTCTTTTTGGGGGGAGGACAAACGCTATCCGTCTGTATTACAAGCCTAACCCCAGGGAAGAAATCCACTATTATGATTTTACCAGCCTGTACCCTTTCGTAAACAAAACCAAAGAATACCCTATCGGACACCCCGATATAGTTTATGACAAATTTGGACCCTTTGCAAATTATTTTGGAATTGCAAAAGTTAAAGTGTACCCCCCACGAGGCCTCTTTTTCCCATTGTTACCTGTCAGACTGGGTGGCAAGCTTATGTTCCCGCTATGCCGAACCTGTGCGGAAACTGAGCAGTGGGAGACATGCACCCGTACTGACGAGGAGAGGGCCATCCTGGGGACTTGGTGCACGGTGGAATTGAACGCGGCCATAGCGAAGGGGTATGCGGTGTCTAAAATCTATGAAATCTGGCATTTTAATGAAAAATCTGATCAACTCTTTTCAGAGTACATAAAATTACACCTCCGCCAGAAACAGGAGGCTTCAGGGTATCCCAGTTGGTGCACCGATGGGGAAAAACAAAATAAGTACGATAGCGATTTCTACCAGAAAGAAGGCGTGCATTTACGCCAACACGAGATCAGATCAAACCCTGCTAAACGCCAAATTGCTAACCTGTTTTTAAATTCTCTGTGGGGTAAATTCGGCCAAAGAACCAACCTACCCAACACCAGCATCGTGAGAGACCCTGACGAACTCTTGCAGTACCTGTTTTCCCCCAATTACGAGGTTTCATCCTGCGAGTTTATCGATGATGAAACAGCGTGTGTGTCTTGGAAGCACGCAAAAGAACGGTACTCTGTCTCTGGTAATACCAATGTTTTCATAGCCTGTTTCACCACCGCTTATGCCCGCTTAGAATTATACAGCCTCCTAGATGGTTTGCAAGAGTGGTGCCTGTACCACGACACTGACTCAGTGATATTTGTGAAAAGGGAGGGTGACTGGAATCCCCCTCTGGAGGATTATTTAGGGGACCTCACGAGCGAGATCCCACCAGATCAACACATCACCGAGTTTGTGTTGGCAGGCCCGAAAACCTATGGGTATAAGCTGTCGGGGGGAAAGGCCTGTATGAAAGTCAAAGGTATTACCCTAAACGTAGAAAACTGTGAAAAGATCAACTTTGACAGTTTGAAAGATCTAGTCCTGGACTACTGCACAGGTCTGCGAGAAAACACCTCAAAAAAGATAGAGGTGCAGCAGCCCTCTATCGTAAGAAGCAAAAACCAGTGGCAAATAGAGACAAAAACCCTTAAAAAAACACAAAAAATGGTTTACAACAGGAGGGTCCTAGGAGAAGGGTTTAAAACCCTGCCCTACGGCTTTTGAAAAATGGATACAAGGTGGAAACACCCCTTTTCTGCAATTCTCGCGGGGCCTAGCAACTGTGGGAAAAGCTACTTTATAAAAAATGTATTGGATAATGCCAAACACACACTGTCTGTTATGCCTCAGAATATCGTGTGGTGTTACAGTTGTTGGCAACCTCTGTATAAAGAACTGCTCTGTAAATACCCCTTTATCAATTTTGTGGAGGGTCTGCCTGAGGTTTTTGACGATGACCGTTTGTTTCCTACTAATAAAGTAAATATGATTATCATAGACGATCTGATGAAGTCTGCTTGTGACAGCGATGAAATTGAGAAAGCCTTTACCAAGTATGTGCATCACAGAAACCTGAGCATTATGTATATAGTTCAAAACGTATTTTGTCAGGGAAAAAAGAGTCGCACGATTAACCTAAACACAAAGTACATGGTTCTGTTCAAAAACCCCAGGGATAAATTGCAAATCGCTACGCTCGCTCGGCAAATGTACCCTGGCAAAGCTCAATTCTTTCTAGAAGCTTTTGAGGATGCTACCAAAAGACCTTATGGCTACCTGGTGGTGGATTTAAATGCCTCCACACCAGAAGCTTATAGACTAAGAACCGGTCTTTTCCCTCCAGACTGGCCGGCGGTTTATACTTTGAAAAGAACAACCACCGGGTATAAAAAGAGATGACTTATCGGCAGGTCCCCTTTTTAACAGCCGGGGCTGCTGACCGAAAACATGTCTAGCTGTGTGAAGAGAAACCTGGGCCTTTTAAAATTACTTAGCAAATCATCCCCACAGCAAAGGAGGGCTATACTGTGTTCGGCCTCTGACGATCTAGTAGCGGCCATCTCAGAAATAGCGCTCAATACCTTAAAAGGAAACGTACCTTTAACACAAAATCAAGTGCGTGTGCTCAAAAAGAGACGCCCGCTTATACAAACTTTGTGTAATAAAAGGGTTTCACTTAAAAGAAAAAAGCATCTGGTGAAGCAGTCTGGGGGGTTTATCGGACCTCTGTTAAGTTTTGCTATCCCTCTGATAACGGGGCTTTTAACTAATCGATAATGGAGTATGCAGAAAAAATGTTCCTGATGCCCAGCCATCAGTTGGAGCAATTAAGGGCTCCCCCTCCGGCAGAGGAAAATATCAGAACGACCACAACTCGCTTACTGGATGCTGAAATGAAGTCTGTTCTTCAAAGAACTGACTTGACCGAATACGAAAAGGCTAAACTTACAGCGTCGTGCTTCAAAGGTACCTAATGTACGTGAAGCAGAGCGATGCGGATAAAGGGAAAATAAGTCTGTTTCTACCGGAACAGGAACAAAGTGTGACTGCCAAACCCCCAGAAACACCAAAGAACTCCGACTCTGTTGCTCAGGAGGTGTTGGATAACGTGAATAAGCGTTATAAGAAAAATGCAATAGTATTGCTAAATAAGCTAGGCCAGGATAAAAATATCTCTTCATGGAACGATGAAGGGCATTTGTGTACAAAGGCTCTGTGGTTAATGGTTCTAACATGCTCGACTTAGTCAGGGCCGTCACCCAGACTCGCTCTGTTCCTAGCAGACATGTACCTAAAGGATGGGATGTGTTTATGAATGCCATGGCGGAACTGAACGTACCATCTTCCATCATGGGCACTGCGGTCAACAGAGATCTTTTGGAACGCCTCAAGGCCTCGACTGCCGCCACCGGGGTGGATCGAGAAACCGTGACCCCTTTTTTGCCGTCTAAAAAACAAAAATTGGCTAAAAGAGCCGAATGGCTCAGTGTGTAATGTTTTTCATATTATTATTATTTTTTTTTAAACTGGTAATGTTTTGCTTTAAATAAAACATTTCTATACTATTTTCTCAATTGGTCATTGGTTGTTTGGTGGGTTTTTGTTCTTTTTTTAAAAAAAACAACCAAACATCAATTGTCTTTAAACCCCCTCAGCTGAGGTGCTTTTTTCGGTAACATGGCTATGAAAATCATTGCAAGATACACATGTCTGGGCTTGTTGAAACATGTTTTGAGTAAGGCTAGGCATGCCCAAGAATTTAAATTTATTTTTTACAAAATTCATCACCATCCGGTTGTTTTGCACTAAATCGTTAGAATACAATTTAAAAATCCGGTCAAAAGATAAACCCTTGCTACGATGATGTAAGAAAAACATGCAGTGATAGCCACAGGCGACGGAGCGGGGGTCTTGTAATTGTCTATTGTGAAACACCATGGCTGTGGCATTTTTGTTTAAAAATTTCATAATGCTTTTAGGAAACAACACACTGTGCGGGGGGTGCCCGTATGAGTCAAAAAACTCTCCACAGTTACGCTCCGCCAGATACAAGGCGAGCCAGTGTTCACCAGGTTGGTTGTGTGGATGCATGTTCACCACCAAACCTAGGGGTCTCTGAGACAGCTTGCCTCCAGGGAGCCAATCGCAAGGGAACACATCTAAGAAATTCTTTTTCGTGTAAGGGTCCTTTGATAAGACACGTGAGAGCTGCACGGTGTCCATGTTCACATGTAGTCAAACAGAACATTTCTCCTCTGGTTTATCTCTATGACATTGTCAAAAACCCCATACACAATCATATTGACGGTGACCGTTAAAGCCTTCCCAAAACGTATTTCTGCTCTCAGGTTCCCGGTTTTAATCAGGGAATAGTGATCGGCGCATTCCTGGTCGGGAGACAGGTCAAAGGCAAACAAGGTGTAACCCTGTGCAAACTCCTCACGGTCGATTAACAGAGAACGATCTTTCATGTGTTTACCAGCCGTCTGTACCAAATTCATGTATTCTCTCACGCAGCGTCCTGCCTCAAAGTCCGGTTGCAGAGGCTTGGTCGGTATCTGTTCACCATCCACATACAAGGCCACAAAATTAATATCGTAATGTTTAAAATGAAAGGGATTTTTAGCGTAACTTCCGCTAAAGGCATCGTTATCCACAAACCCTAGGACAAGCATTTTGGGTAACTGTCCCAAGAACAGGTTCTCCTGGTTACTGACCCTGCTGCCCGCGGGGATGCTAAACACTTTCATTCCCACACAGTCCACGGGGTATTTAGCATTAGCGGTAAGCAGGGCCTCCGCGTGCCCCAGACGGACACCCGGGGCCACCCGTACTTTCTTCATAAAAAGGGACACTGATACAATACGCAGTTTAAAACTTTCAGCCGCACTGCCAATTAAACAGAAAGCGTCTTTACTGCGTGTCAGTTTAATTTTCACATCCACTCCGTTTAACAAAAGTTTTTCTTGAAAAAACAGGTTGCTGTGTAGATGGCCCAGCAACTCTACCGTTCTGCTCTGGGCCGTCAGCTTTGCACATCTCACAAAGCCTAGATTCCCTCCATCCAACTCTGTTTCTTCATGTTGTCCAGCAGTGTCTTTGTAAAACAGGCCGGAGGAAAATTGCGTGGCGAGGGTGTCGTCGCTGTAATTGAGCACCGATTCTATAAAGGCCCTGTAAGGGTAACAGTTGTTGCTTTGACTTATGAAGCGGTCTCCCAGCGTGACATCCAACTGACTGAAAATAGAGGCCACGGGGTAATTCACCGGTCCCACTTCGGTGTCCGCGGTGAGTTCAGTTCCGTCTCCTTTTACAATCTTGCAACACAGGTACAGCAGCGTGTTGTTTAAATCCATATAATCGATGCCATTCCCTGCTATAAAAAAGTCAATGGGGGCAGACTCTGTAACGGCCGATAGAGGCGGCACCTCGATGTAGATGCTTTTCTCGATGCTGGTCTGCGTAGGGGCTGTTTGAAACAAGTCTAGTTCGGATTTGGTGCACTCTTCGGACCCACAGTGAACAAAAGCCACGTTGATTCAAATATGTCTCTTTTACCAGGCAGAGCGCGTCTCCTGTTTCGCCCAGGCTTCCTCTTGGCCTTTCGCGTATGGCCGGCCCTGCGTGTCAAAGCCCTTCTTTTAAAGGGTTTCGGGGGACCTGTGCATCGCGGGTATGACATATTTCTCTTTCTCTTCCTCCTTTTAATGTACATCAGCCCCGATCCTTCCTGTGAAGCTGAATTCCCCACCTTCTCCAGACATGACCTACCACGTCTTTAGCTATGTTTTGAGCAGCGGTTTTTACGTGGGGTTTAATAATCTCTAGCCCCCTCCTCAAAAGCGGTACGGCTTTTTGAAAGAGGCTACGAAATATTCCACCCACTCCAGCCCCGTACATCATGGGGGCCCCATGATATCCAGGAAGGGCGTATCCAGCCTGGGCTTTGTAACAGTTCCTGTAGATGGTGGGGTCGCCATAATTTTTGGGGATCGCCATAATGGTGTTTTTGCTTTTTAGAAACCTCGCTCTCTCCACAGGCGCAAATGCAGCTTGACGATCACCTTCCCGAAGCGAAATGAGACGTGTCTGTTCTGATCTGTCTTTATTTCAATGGTAATGGTGTCAATGTGGTGTTTACTGACGGGGACGTAATGAGGTTTATCGTAGGTGATGGTAACAAACTCGTTGTTCCTTCCTCAGACAGGGACGCAGCGTAACAAGGGAATAGAAAAGTCCACCACAAACTGGTGTTCTACTATATCCTTGTACAGATACAAGGAGTTAAAACCCCCTGTGATGTCTGCCGAGAAGGGGAATTTTTGGACGTTTCGTTTGGGGCCCAAACCCAGAATGTTAGCTAGCTCCCCGCCAGTAGAAAACCCATACATAAAATTGGTAGATTTAAGTCTCACTTTTCTACCCACAGAGTCGTAGTTCATGACCACCTCAGGCGGTCCAGAATGACGAGCCACGGTGCTGTTCATATGCTCCAGTAATTCGGGTATGGTCGAGTAATAACTTCGTCGTAGGATGAAATTCCATGCCATATCTCCAAAGGTGATTTTGAAAGGGGTGTCTTCGTTGATAGCATTCCAGCTGTGCGGGTATTGTATTTCCACTAACCCCACCTCCCAGGCACCCGGGAGATCCAAGGGCTTAATTAGCCGTATTGTAAAGTTCGAGATGGTGTTTTGGGGGAAAACTGCAGAGCTGGCATTGCTGGGCAAAGTAATGTAAAACCCGCCATCGCTCATTTTTCTCTCTCTTTGCAGGAGGAATCTTTTTTTTTTGTTCGTGTCTAAATGTCACAGAGTTGAGATGCTTCCACCCAGCTGTTAAATTTATCGGGCCACCCCAACCATTTCACCAGTAGCTTCTTTTTTCTCCCTTTTCCTTTCTCCGCTAGAACTTTTTCAATCCTGTAAATCCTGTCTCATTTGGGGTTTACTTTTTGTAATTCTTCAGGGTAAAAAGATCTAGTAACTGCCTCACCCTTGTAATCTTTTAATCGGTATACAGGTCTCTGACCCCTGGTTAAGGCTTCATCCACTATTAATATCTCATCAGTAAACGTCTGTTCATAACCTTTTTCAAAAGCACCTTTGGTTTTAGATAGTCTCACGCGGTCACCTTTTCTAAAAGGGGCAACAACCGGTTTTATTTTAAAACCATCTCCGTAAACCGTTTTCCATACCTTCAGAGAATTTGAAGGGTTAACATCAGCGGGCCTGGTATGTATAGTTCTGTGATAGCTCTGGTTGTAACTTTTATAAAGTCAGGTAAGACGTCAATGTAGCAAAAGGTGTTATGGGCTGTAAAATATCTCCACATCCTAGTTTTTAAAGTTCTGTTAAATCGCTCCACGACCCCTGCTTTGACTTCATTATTAGTAACAAAATGGTGAACTCCATGCAGCTTTAACAATCTGCTTAAAGGTTTGTTTAAAAATTCTTTCCCCCGATCGGTTTGTAATTTTTGAGGCACGCGACCTTCGCTGAAAATAGCTTTAAAGGCCTTGGATACCTCACCACTCATCTTGTCTTTTAGGCCTAAGGCCCAGGCATATTTGGATAGAATGTCTATCACTGTTAAGATGTACGTAAAACCACTGTTGTGTTTGGAGAACCGGTGCATATCCACCAAATCTGCCTGCCATTGCGCATCCACATCTGAAAAATTGGTCTTGTTTCTTTTAAAACGTATTCGAGCCGGTTTGTGTAAAGTGTAAGCATCGTGGTCTGAAAGCCAAGCTGTTACCTGTCTTCTATTTAAAGTTTTACTATGCTTTCTGGCCACTTGAAAAAGAGGGTTCACCCCGCCAAAGCTCCCAACTTCCCTGGAGATGTAATATATTTTCTTTAGCAGAGCCGTCTGTGTAGACATGACAGTTACTGGTACCGTCTTTTACTACCAAAAGTTTGAAAGCGGACACATTCATATTGACATATTTAAATAAGTTTTATTAATCGCCTGGTTTAACATGACCTTTTACAGCCGCCTTTAAAAATGGACGCCATGACCCCTACCATAAGGGAGTCTGAGCTGGTTCATTCTTCCATTTTGTCCTTTTTGTCTTGAGATCTGTGTCTCAGACATGAGCAAAAACAGCTGACGAACGATATATTTACTCCCACAGGGCTACCAATGTGTAAGTTCTGAAAGGCCTCTAGAAAGGCATCGTCGAGCTGTTGAGAGAAAAGAAACCATGTAAACACCCCTACTGCTTGTTTTTAATTTACATAAGCCCCCGTTCCTAACCCATTACACCCCCCCTCCTCAACCGTCACTTCTTAATCATTCATTTACCTGAGCACCGTCTTTTCCGTTCGCCTTGTCCACTGGTGAATCCCCCGAGACGTGATCGCCTTCCACCTCTAAGGGGGTGGACAATGAGAGGCCGTCACGCTCATCGGGGTGCCTCAAGAGGGTTTCGGGGTTGGGTTCCAACGTATCCATCAACGGTTGGGTCAAAGGGTCCTCCTCGGAACTGTCGCTGATGCAGCGCTTTCTCCACACAAGTCCAAACGTGCTCGGGCCTAAAACAAAGTCCGAAGTTCTCACGGGGGTGGTGAAGGAGTCCATGTTTCCTCTCAGCAGTCTTTCCACGCTTTCGAAAACACGTGTCCTTGGTAAGAGATGGCCTCCTCTGTCCGGCGCTGGGATTTATGGGGTAATGGTGCTGCACTCTGATTGGCAGAGGGCCTTGGGAGGAGTTCTTAGTGGGGTCATACGGCCCACTTCCGGACGGGTCACCCTGCCCCGGAACTCGCCCTGATTGGTCAAAATCACCTCTCAGGGTGGTCCTCTCGGGACGAAAGCCCTCCTGATTGGTAGAGGGTGGGGGGGGGAGTTCTTAGAGGGGTCACACGACCCACTTCCGGGCGGGTCAACCCCCGCCCCGGAAGTCACCCTTATTGGTCAAAATCTCCTCTCGGGGCAGTCCTCTCGGGACGAAACCCCTCCTGATTGGTAGAGGGTGGTGGGAGGAGTTCTTAGAGGGGTCACATGACACACCTTGCTTCCGGTCAGGTGGCACCTTGACCCCCGGAAGTAATACCCCATCGGGTGGGACTTCCGGTGACAGGTGGGAGGGACTAAGGGAGTCAAGGGGCGTGGTTAGGGTTTGATTGATGGTAGGGCCCTTATACTACTCTCTGCAATCACATCTGCCAACTCCTTTAGCACCCTCGGATGCAGCGCATCCAGACCCATGGATTTGTGCTTTTCCAGCTTTTCTAAATAATCCTGAACAACTTCTTTCTCCATAGAGGGCTGGTCACCTCCTCCCCATGCTGTGCTGCCCAGTGCAGGAGTCTGGGAGCTGACCTTGTTCATGAAGACAGAGGCAAAAAAATCATTGACTACATTAGCTTTTTCCACATCCTCTGTCACTAAATTGCCTCCCTCATACAGTAAGGGGCCCTGTAGTGGTGCCCACTCTCAGCCCCTCCACAAACTCAGTCGGTTCCAAGGTGCATGAACCAGTGCTCTTTTATTGTTCATGACTATCCCCATGACCTACTATTTACATATCTTACAGACCAACATCCTGGGAGACGAGCACAAATCCATGGGGCTGGATGCGCTGCATCCAAAGGTGCTAAAGGAGTTGGTGGATGTGATTGCAGAGCCATTGGCCATTATCTTTGAAAACCCATGGCGATCACGGGACGTCCCAAGTGACTGGAAAAAGGCTAATGTAGTGCCCATCTTTAAAAAAGGGAAGAAGGAGGATCCGGAGAGCTACAGGGCAGTCAGCCTCACCTCAGTCCCTGGAAAAATCATGGAGCAGGTCCTCAAGGAATAAATTCTGAAGCACTAAGAGGAGAGGAAAATGATCAGGAACAGTCAGCATGGATTCACCAAGGGCAAGTCATGCCTGACTAACCTAATTGCCTTCTATGAGGACATAACTGTCTCTGTGGATGAGGGGAAAGCAGTGGACTTCATATTCCTTGACTTCAACAAAGCTTTTGATACGGACTCCCACAGTATTCTTGACAGCAAGTTAAAGAACTATGGGCTGGGTGATTGGCTATAGGGTGGATAGAAACGGCTAGTTGGCAGCCGGTATCAAGTGGAGTGCCCCAAGGGTCGGTCCTGGGGCCGGTTTGTTCTATATCTTCATTATTGATCTGGAGGATGGCGTGGACTGCACCCTCAGCAAGTTTGCGGACAACACTAAACTGGGAGGAGTGGTAGATATGCAGGATGGGAGGGATAGGATACAGAGGGACCTAGACAAATTAGAGGATTGGGCCAAATGGAATGTGATGAGGTTCAACAAGGACAAGTGCAGAGTCCTTCACTTAGGATGGAAGAATCCCATGCACTGCTACAGACTAGGGTCCGAATGGCTAGGCAGTAGTTTTGCAGAAAGGGACCTAGGGGTTACAGTGGACAAGAATCTGGATATGGGTCAACAATTTGTTTCACCAATCCCATGTTGTGCCTGTACTTTTCCACTAAATGTGCTGGGGGCTTTTGGTTGGAATAATGAAGCTCCCTCTACATGGCAGAAGCTATAAAATGTGGAAGTGACATAATCACTTGGCCTCACTACCCAAACAACAGAACATGAAAGATGTTGGAACCTGGGACTGAACTCAGGACGTGGCCCCAGGCTGAAGGGATTTCTAGCCTGTGTATGGAAGATTGGTGGATTGTTTGAACCATCAGGGTGACACACAGTTTGATTCAAAGCCTGTCTAGTGTATAGAACTTGGATTGTGATTTTGTGTATTTCTCAGATTTCTACTTCGTTCTTCACACTATTACTTATAATTACTTAAACAATTGATCTTTCTGTAATTAATAAATCTGTTTTATATTTTTTTACTTAGTACAGGATGTTGTTTGAAACGTAAAAGGGAAATCTGCTCAGGCTGATGCATTGTCCTGTCCGCATTGAGGGAGGGGCAGACTGGGAAATAAATGTACACTGGTCTGGCTTTTGGCCAGGGCAAGATGGTGCAGCTCTTGGGTCCTAGGCTGGAGAGCTGGGGGGAGCTGGCTGGAGCCTCTCCTCTATTGTTGTTTCATGGATGGCTAGTGACAGCATTCATGGAACTGGAGCTGGGTGTGTCCCTGTCTGTGCATAGCTGTGTAAGTGCAAGACCTGAGAGGATTGCAGCTTGTCACACCCTCACAGTGTGAGGGGGCCCAGATTGGCATGTCAGAGGGCTTGGTATTCCTCTATTCCAGGTTGCACCCCAGGGAATTTCTTTCCCCCCCCCTTTCCCAGTGAACAGGCCCTGCAAGACTGTAAGTCCATTTCCCTATTGCCATGTGGTCACTTACTGACAGAGAGACCGTGGTTATGGAAGGGAAGTCAGAACAGTTGGGTTCTGTCAGTAAGGCCTGGTCTACACTACGATGTTAGTTCGAATTTAGCAGCGTTATACCGAATTAACCTTGTACCCGTCCACACAACGAGGCCATTTAATTCGACTTAAAGGGCTCTTAAAATCGGTTTCTGTACTCCTCTTTGACGAGGGGAGTAGCGCTGAATTCGACATTGCCGGTTCGAATTAGGGTTAGTGTGGACGGAATTCGAAGGTATTGGCCTCCGGGAGCTATCCCACAGTGCACCATTGTGACCGCTCTGGACAGCAATCGAAACTCGGATGCTCTGGGCAGTTGGACAGGAAAAGCCCCGCGAACTTTTGAATTTCATTTCCTGTCTGCCCAGCCTGGTGAGCACAGGTGACCACACAGAGCTGAACAGCACAGGTAGCCATGCAGTCCGAGAACCGCAAACGAGCACCAGCATGGACCACACGCGAGATACTGGATCTGATC
>QXTE01000621.1:0-143820 GCA_003942145.1 Platysternon megacephalum | reverse complement strand
CAGCACTGAAACTTGTTTTCAGAGCTTCTCTGATGCGCACCGCTTCCTGGTGTGCTCTTCTAATCGCCCTGGTGTCTGGCTGCGCGTAATCAGCGGCCAGGCGGTTTGCCTCAGCCTCCCACCCCGCCATAAAGGTCTCCCCCTTGCTCTCACAGAGATTGTGGAGCACACAGCAAGCTGCAATAGCAATGGGGATGTTGGTTTGGCTGAGGTCCGAGCGAGTCAGTAACGAGCGCCAGCGACCTTTTAAACGTCCAAAGGCACACTCTACCACCATCCTGCACTTGCTCAGCCTGTAGTTGAACCGCTCCTGACTACTGTCCAGGCTGCCTGTGTATGGCTTCATGAGCCACGGCATTAAGGGGTAGGCTGGGTCCCCAAGGATAACGATGGGCATCTCAACATCCCCAATGGTAATTTTCCGGTCTGGAAAGTAAATCCCTTGTTGCAGCCGTTTAAACAGACTAGTGTTCCTGAAGACGCGGGCGTCATGAACCCTTCCCGGCCATCCCACGTTGATGTTGGTGAAACGTCCCTTGTGATCCACCATTGCTTGCAGCACCATAGAAAAGTACCCCTTGCGGTTTATGTACTGGCTGCCCTGGTGCTCCGGTGCCAAGATCGGGATATGGGTTCCATCTATCGCCCCACCACAGTTAGGGAATCCCATTGCAGCAAAGCCATCCACAATGAGCTGCACATTTCCCAGCGTCACTACCTTTTTTAGCAGCAGCTCAACGATTGCTTTGGCTACTTGCATGACAGCAGCCCCCACGGTAGATTTTCCCACTCCGAACTGATTACCGACTGACCGGTAGCTGTCCGGTGTTGCAAGCTTCCACAGGGCTATCGCCACTCGCTTCTCAACTGTGAGGGCTGCTCTCATCTTGGTGTTCTGGCGCGTCAGGGCAGGGGAAAGCAAGTCACAAAGTTCCAGGAAAGTGCCCTTACGCATGCGAAAGTTTCGCAGCCACTGGGAATCGTCCCACACCTGCAGCACTATGCGGTCCCACCAGTCAGTGCTTGTTTCCCGGGCCCAGAATCGGCGTTCCACAGCAAGAAGCTGCCCCATTGCCAACATGATCTCCAAAGCGCCGGGGCCCGTGGCGCGAGACAATTCTGTGTCCATGTCCATGTCCGCATCACTCTCGTCGCCGCGCTGCCGTAGCCGCCTCCTCCTCGCCTGGCTTTTCTGGTCCTGGTTGAGCATAAACTGCACTATAATGCGCGTGGTGTTTACAATGTTCATGACTGCAAACTTGAGCTGAGCGGGATCCATCCTTGCCGAGGTACGGCGTCCGCTCAGTTCAACAAGGAAAAAAGGCGCGAAATGGTTGTCTTCCGTTGTTTTCACGTAGGGAGGGGGAGGATGTTCCCAGAACCGCCCGCGACAATGTTTTTTGTCCCATCAGGCATTGGGATATCGACCCAGAATTCCAATGGGCGGGGGGGACTGCGGGAACTCTGGGATAGCTATGGGATAGCTACCCACAGTGCAACGCTCTGGAATTCGACGCTAGTCTTTCTGCATGGACGCGCACCACCGAATTAATCCGCTTACTGTGGCCGCGTACAATCGAATTTAAACAATCGGTTTCATAAAATCGAATTCCGTAAATTCGGACTAATCCCGTAGTGTAGACGTACCCTAAGTCTCTGAGTGATCTTGGACAAGTCATGTCTCCCCGTGCATCAGTTTACTGATCAATGAAATGGGGATGGTTCATAGTGACTTTCTTTTGCTAGCTGTTTTGACAATCCATCAATGAAAAGTGTTACACAGTATGATGATAGTTACTGATGAGAAGTACTGATCTCTGATCCCTTAGCGACAGTCCCATGTGTTTGCTGTAATTGCTTGTGTCACCTCTTAGTCAACTTTCTCCAGATCTCTCTGTCTACTATCTACCCATCTATCCTGAGAATTTACAGGATATCAGATCCTCAGGAGAGTTAGGCATTATCCCACGTTTTCTTACTCATCAACTATAATTTTTAAATACATACCCGCAAATGTACAGAGCAGCCAATTCCTCTCTGACTCAGCACAGAGCCCAAGAGTTCTCATCTCCCTTTGGGAAGTTTCCTTAATTACTGTTTATTCCAAAAGCTGGATAATTAGCACAGAAGCAGAGACAGGCTTTTCTACAGCCTGTTTACACTCAGATTCTCCCTTCTCCTGTAGAGGCTGAGCGAACCCCACTGGGATTGCACAGAGCTACATTATAAACTATGCACACCCCGTGTCGGCTCTCGGCACAGAATGCAGCTACAGATGCTGGGTTGAGAGAGGTGTGGGTCACGGATACCTGAGGGGCATTCCTAGGAAGGACACTTCCGTCTCAGAATTCACAGGTACCCATCTCTTGCTGAGGAGCTCACCTGATCGACAAACCCTGTGAAACATGGGTGTGGTGGGATAGAGAGTACGTCTGGGGTCCTTTCTGCTCTGCAGAACCATGAAACTTCCCAGGGCCCTTCCCATAAGTGATGAGTTTGCTAAAGAATCACTGGACAAAATGTCACTCTTTTCTGTGCACCCCTGCTCATTGCAGCTGATGGACTCCAGCCGCAAGCTGGTGCATTTCAGTGCCACAGTGAATCCTTCAGGATGAAAGGTGTTAATAGATGTGCAATACAAGGCAAAATTCTGAGAACACGGCCCGTGCTTTGCTCAGGCCCCAGTGAGGAAAAACTAACCTTGGAGGAAGAACTGAGTACAGATATTAGGAGCCAACTGTGTTTTAATGCACACACACTGTCACACTCTCCTCTTGCATTTCAGGGCTCTGTCTGTTAATGGGGGAGAGGGACAGGGGCTGTTACCTGACTTCTATCTGCTGGAAAGATTGGAGGTGCTAGGGCTCCTCACTAGATGAGTAATGAGAATTTTTTAACATGGGTAGCACATATTTTCTACTAGCTTCATTCGAGAAGTCGGCTGAACTGTGATGCCTGAAACTTTCCAAAAACAATTCTTCTCGAAGCAGACACCCAGCATGGAAAATCTCAGTCCAAACACCTAAAATTTGGCAAACTTTTAAGCTACTGAAATGAGGTCTTCTAATGGAAGGTGTCAGACAGCCTTAACTACAGGTGATGCCAACAGCAACACCTACAGTGGCCAATCCATTTGTGAATCCCATTCTTCTATACTCTTCATGCCAATAATGTTGGTAGCAAGGAGTTCTACAGGCCAAATACGAATTACATTAGCAATTAACTTTTCTCGATGTTATATGTTCAGACTTTCAATTTAACTAAATGTTCCCTTGTTCATGTTATGAGACACATTAAATAGAAATGCCTGATCTACTTTCTTTATCAATAGATTCATAGGGTTTAAGGTCAGAAGGTATCATTTGATCATCCAGTCTGACTTCCTGTAAAACACAGGCCCACTAGAGCCATAGAGTTATAAGGGAACGCAAAGGACAGCTAGTCTATCCCCCTGACAATATGAAGGATTTGTTTTGTCTTAGTCATCTAAGACTGATGGCTATTCAGACGTCTTTGGAAAACCTCCCCAGAAGGCACTTCCATGACTTCCCTGGGAGTCTGTTCCATTGGCCTCCTGTATTTAAAGTTAGGAAGATTTTCCTGAAATTTAATTTAAATCTGCTATGCTGGAATTTTAACCCATTGCCTCTTGTCCTGCTCCTCTGTGGTAAGACAGAATAACTTTCCTCCACCTTTTTATAGCTGTCTTTCAAGTATTTGAGGAACACTATCATGTCCCCCATTAATCTCCTCTTTTCCAAATAAACATACTGGTTTCTTCGGCTTGCTCATATGGCTTGCATTCTAACCCTTGTGTAACATTTGTTACTTTCCTATGGATCCTTTGCAGGTTCTCGACATCCTTTCTATTAATTGGTGAGCAAAACTGGACACATTACTCCAATTGAGATCTAACCCACATCGAGTAGAGGAATGCTATCATGTACCATGACTTGCATGTTATACTTCTGCTAATATAACCTAACATTGCATTGGCCATTTTTGAAACATGTTTCCTCGTGTCCAACCTAAACCTCCCTTGCTACAATTTAAGTCGATTGCTTCTTGTCTTCTCTCAGAGGTTAAGATAAACACTTTTTCTCCCTCCTTGGGAAAACATTTGAGGTATTTGAAAACTGTTATCATTTCCCCCCTCAGTCTTCTCTCTTTCAGACTAAACAAACCCAGATCTTTCAGTCTTCCCTAATAGATCATGTTTTCAAGACCCCTAATCATCCTTTTCTCCAGTTTTTCCAGATCATTTTGAATGTTTATCCAATTCTTGGAAGACTTGCAACCCCTCCAAACTTGTATCATCTGCAAACTTAATAAGTGTATTCTCTATGCCATGATCTAAATCGTTGATGAAGACATTTAAAAGAACCAGACCCAGAACTGATCCCTGCGGAACGCCACTTGTTATGCCCTTCCAGCACCACTGTGAACCATTGATAACTACTCTCTGGGAGCGGTTTTACAACCAGTTATGCAGCCACCTTATAGTAGCTCCATATAGGTTGTATTTCCCTAGTTT
Organism: Platysternon megacephalum; assembly: GCA_003942145.1. NCBI lineage: Eukaryota > Metazoa > Chordata > Testudines > Platysternidae > Platysternon > Platysternon megacephalum. The sequence goes on along the minus strand of QXTE01000621.1, from coordinate 139,286 downwards.
GTTAAAGTGTAGGTCATGCGAGACTGTATCAAAAGCTGTACTAAGGTCTACATATACCACATCTATGTGCTTCAAAGAAAGCTATCAGGTTGGTTTGACATGATTTGTTTGTTCTTGACAAATCCATGCTGACTATCACTTATCACTTTATTATCTTCTAGATGTTTGCAAATTGATTCCATAATTATTTGGTCCATACTCTTACCTGGTACAGAAGTTAAGCTGACTGGTCTGTAATTGCCTGGGTTTCACTTATTTTCCTTTTTATATATAGGCACTATATGTGCTCTTTTCCAGTCTCTCATTACTTTTCAAAGATAATAGCTAATGGCTCAGATATCTCCTCAGGCAGTTCCTTCAGAGTCTTCCAGGATGGATTTCATCAGTCCCTGGAAACTTGAAGACATCTAACTTGTCCAAGTAACTTTNTCTTCGGCTTGCTCATATGGCTTGCATTCTAACCCTTGTGTAACATTTGTTACTTTCCTATGGATCCTTTGCAGGTTCTCGACATCCTTTCTATTAATTGGTGAGCAAAACTGGACACATTACTCCAATTGAGATCTAACCCACATCGAGTAGAGGAATGCTATCATGTACCATGACTTGCATGTTATACTTCTGCTAATATAACCTAACATTGCATTGGCCATTTTTGAAACATGTTTCCTCGTGTCCAACCTAAACCTCCCTTGCTACAATTTAAGTCGATTGCTTCTTGTCTTCTCTCAGAGGTTAAGATAAACACTTTTTCTCCCTCCTTGGGAAAACATTTGAGGTATTTGAAAACTGTTATCATTTCCCCCCTCAGTCTTCTCTCTTTCAGACTAAACAAACCCAGATCTTTCAGTCTTCCCTAATAGATCATGTTTTCAAGACCCCTAATCATCCTTTTCTCCAGTTTTTCCAGATCATTTTGAATGTTTATCCAATTCTTGGAAGACTTGCAACCCCTCCAAACTTGTATCATCTGCAAACTTAATAAGTGTATTCTCTATGCCATGATCTAAATCGTTGATGAAGACATTTAAAAGAACCAGACCCAGAACTGATCCCTGCGGAACGCCACTTGTTATGCCCTTCCAGCACCACTGTGAACCATTGATAACTACTCTCTGGGAGCGGTTTTACAACCAGTTATGCAGCCACCTTATAGTAGCTCCATATAGGTTGTATTTCCCTAGTTTGTTAAAGTGTAGGTCATGCGAGACTGTATCAAAAGCTGTACTAAGGTCTACATATACCACATCTATGTGCTTCAAAGAAAGCTATCAGGTTGGTTTGACATGATTTGTTTGTTCTTGACAAATCCATGCTGACTATCACTTATCACTTTATTATCTTCTAGATGTTTGCAAATTGATTCCATAATTATTTGGTCCATACTCTTACCTGGTACAGAAGTTAAGCTGACTGGTCTGTAATTGCCTGGGTTTCACTTATTTTCCTTTTTATATATAGGCACTATATGTGCTCTTTTCCAGTCTCTCATTACTTTTCAAAGATAATAGCTAATGGCTCAGATATCTCCTCAGGCAGTTCCTTCAGAGTCTTCCAGGATGGATTTCATCAGTCCCTGGAAACTTGAAGACATCTAACTTGTCCAAGTAACTTTTAACTTGTTCTTTCTCTATTTTAAAATCTGAACCTACCCCATTTTCACTGGCATTCTCTATGTTAGGTGTCCAAACATCACCAACCATCTTGGTGAAAACCAAAACAAACAATAGTTAATCACCCTCGCTGCTAAAAATTTGGCCCTAATTTCGAGCTGGAATTTGCCTGGCTTTGGCTTCGAGCCCTTCGCTCTTGCTCAGCCTTTCTCTGTTAGATTACAGAGCCCATTATTACCCATGATTTTATCCCCATGAAAGTCTCTGCTTGATCACACCTTCAACTCTAAGGATCCGGCTTTTTCCAATCATCCAGTCATTTTTGTGGCTCTTTTCTGCACCCTCTCCAAGTTTCAACATCTTTTTTCAAATGTGGACCCCAGAACTGGATGCAATTTGTTTCACCAATCCCATGTGCAGAGGTAAAATCCTTCCCTTGCTCCAACTCACCCACTCTATATTTTCCCCTACTAAATTAAACGCCTCTGAGAAATCAAGATTCGTTACATCAGCTTTGTTCCCTTGATCCACCAAATGTGTACCCTTGATCAACCACTGTGTACTCTCAAAATGTCTATCAATAGTATTGGATGGGAACGGTCCATTTGAATGTAAATCTGTTTCATTTTTTATTTTCCTCTCCTAAATCATATGCTCTCATCTTTGTCTCTTGGTTAAACTAAAGAGTCCCAGGCTTTTCTATCCTTAATAGAGACTGCGTGTCCAAAATTGACCACATATCCTGAACATGTTATGCTCCACCCCATATCTTAGGGATCTGAACATTATATTGTTTTGTCCACTGCTGCAAATGAGCAGGTGTTTCTCTTCAGCTGCTATCAGTGGTGCCCAGGTTTTTTCCCTGAGGTATGTTCTAGTTGGGATGTTTCTCTCAGCACATGTCTTTGAAAAAGTTTGTTTTTTCCCCTCTCTGATTTTGAGCAACTGGATGAATGGGGAACTCCCTTAAGATTGGACTCCCTATCCTGGCGCTCATTTCATTAAGAAACAATGATGGATAACGAGTATCCACACGTGTATTTCCTGATGGTGCCTCTTAAGTTTCCCCCACCAAAAAGTGTAGGATTTATTAACGCAGGGAGCACAACAAAAATATGGAATTGGATTTAGTAGGGTCATTGTTCATAGTTATTTTCTCAGAATAATGAAAACGTAATTTTTCAGCATGTGAAGAGTGATTAATCTGCTTCTCCTATGGGAACAGCCTCCACTAGTGCATGTAGTGTCTCATATTAACGTTGTCTCTCCATTCAGGCATTTCTACTGCGATCATCAACCGAGATCCTGGGAACACACAGAAAGACAAGGAAGCATTCAGTATATGCAGGACACACCGTTATGCCTCAGAGTTGGACATTTTCTACCCTATGCCATGTCAGATTCTAACACAACCGACTTCACCAACCCCTCCACCTTCATCCTACTTGGTATTCCTGGCCTAGAGGCAGCCCATATCTGGATCTCGATTCCCTTCTGTGCTATGTACTCCATAGCCGTGTTAGGGAACTTCACCATCCTGTTCATCGTGAAGACGGAGCCGAACCTCCACGGGCCCATGTTCTATTTCCTCTGCATGCTGGCCGTCAGCGACCTGGTCATGTCCACATCCACCATCCCCAAAATGCTGAGCATCTTCTGGTTCAATCTGAGGGAGATCAGTTTCAGTGCCTGCCTCACCCAGATGTATTTCGTTCACTCCTTCTCAAAGATGGAGTCTGGAATTCTCGTGGCCATGGCTTTTGATCGCTACGTGGCCATCTGCAATCCTCTGAGATATTCCACAACCCTGACAAACTCTGCTGTGGCCAAGATAGGCCTGGCTGTGGTGCTGCGCAGTGGCATAATCACATTACCCTATCCCTTCCTGGTGAGCCGGTGGCCATATTGCAGAACCAATATCATCCCCCACTTCTATTGTGGGCATATAGCTGTGCTGAAGCTGGCCTGTGCTGACATCCGCATCAGTAGTTACTATGGCCTGTTTAATCTTATCTCTGTGAGCGGAATGGACGTGTTTTTTATCGCTGTATCTTATACTCAGATACTCCGGGCAATCTTCCGCCTCCCTACAAAAGATGCCCGGCTCAAAACTTTTGGGACCTGCATCTCTCATCTTTGTGCCATCTTAGCTTTGTACATCCCAGATTTATTCTCCTCCCTCATGCAGCGGTTTGGCCACAATGTGCCACTTCATTTCCTTATTCTCATTACCAGTGTGTACCAGCTGGTGCCTCCCATGCTACACCCCATCATTTATGGGGTGAGGACCAAACAGATCCGGGTCAGGCTGCTCCAACTCTTTTCTCATAAAGGGCCCTAAATGTTTTCTCCCTGTGCTCTGGCTCTCAGATTAAGCTCTGTGCAGAGCTGGCTGGTGCATGGTGCTGGGGCCTCTTCCCTGAATCACTTACTGGACAGACAGAGAGACATTAAACCCTTCCCTGTCCTTACTGAGCTGTGTCAATGTGAGGAACTGGGGAGTCAGTCTATGTACACTACAGTCGGTTGCCACCTTTCTAATTGTTGGTAGCTGGATGCCTGAAATTGCAATCTTGGCCCTTCTCTTTTGTCAAGCCTCAACCCTGCTGTGTCTTCTCCCCAAGGCCCTGTGCCTGTCACTTGCTATTGTCTTTCCCTCCCCTTGTCAGCTGCGACACAGTCATCTCTAAAACCAATATGTTCTCACATCTTATGGCAAGTCACGTAAGGGACACTGGTTCATGTTAAAATTTAAATGTTTATTCTTAATTTGTTAATAACCTTGTGGAGAAAGGTCATGCCAGGTCACCTGCTGCACCTCCAGGCCAGTGTGGAGGGGCTGACATTGAATATGCAATTTCTATCCCCTGAATGCAGACCCAGAGTGGGTTTGTTTCTACCAACAGGTGTCTGCCTTCCTCGGCACTTTGGATCCTCACTAGTGCCTGGGCCTCGGTGGGGATTTTAATACAATCTTTGAGGACCAGAATCGCTCAGGGATCGAGAGTATCCAGGCTGCTGCAGGCATCCTCAGAGAGATCGTCAATCATCACTCCCTGGTGGATGTCTGACACGACCAACACACAGATGACAATTCCACCTTTCCCTATGTAAAGTCTGCCCTTGTTGCCAAGAAGGCTAACGGCATTTTGGGCTGTATAAGTAGGGGCATTGCCAGTAGATCGAGGGATGTGATCGTTCCCCTCTATTCGACATTGGTGAGGCCTCACCTGGAGTACTGTGTCCAGTTTGGGGCCCCACACTACAAGAAGGATGTAGAAAAATTGGAAAGAGTCCAGCACAGGGCAAAAAATGATTAGGGGGCTGGAGCACATGACTTATGAGGAGAGGCTGAGGTTAACTGGGATTGTTTAGTCTGCAGAAGAGAAGAATGAGGGGGGATTTGATAGCTGCTTTCAACTACCTGAAAGGGGGTTCCAAAGAGGATGGATCTAGACTGTTCTCAGTGGTGGCAGATGACAGAACAAGGAGCAATGGTCTCAAGTTGCAGTGGGGGAGGCTTAGGTTGGATATTAGGAAAAACTTTTTCACCAGGAGGGTGGTGAAGCACTGGAATGAGTTACCTAGGGAGGTGTTGGAATCTCCTTACTTAGAGGTTTTTAAGGTCAGGCATGACAAAGCCCTGGCTGGGATGATTTAGTTGGGGATTGGTCCTGCTTTGAGCAGGGGTTTGGACTAGATGACCTCCTGAGGTCCTTTCCAACTCTAATATTCTATGTTTCTATGATTCTCTGTCCAAGTGGAGGTCCATTGGTTGAGGAACTTCTGGTCGACCACATGTATGTATTTTTTTCCATCTTGCCTGGGCGCACTCCTCCAGCATTTGACCAGCCCAGTTCTCAGCCCACCATTTAGTGGCCATGATAGCCTCTTTCATCTCAGAGCTCACCTGGGGCTCTTCATTCTTCAGACCCCCCTGTGCGTACTCCAGGAGGTGGGGGTCACCTTATTTCCTACTGCTCCCTTTCACAACCCGAGCCAGCTGAAAGGCGTGCATCCAGTTAATTTCTGAATTCCACCAAGGGCACAACTTTACATGTTCATACTCCACACGATTGACTTCCTCAGATGCCCTGATATCAAGTGGCGGGAGCTAGTAACAGCTTTGGATGGTGATGAACCCTGGTGGTCCAGAAAATACTCCACCCTGGTACCATGGCCCATTGGGGATATCGGTTAGTGTCTCCTTCATGGACCATGAGCACAGGCATGTACATGGCACTGTTCACCCCCATTCCAGATGCCTGCCCATTTTGTGGCACGAGGCAGACCCTGGCGCATGCCTGTCTAGAACACGCACGGTTGTAACCCCTATTCCAACTCCTCCACAACTTCAACAGGAGGTTCTGGCTGCACTTTCCCCCACACCTTTTCTTACATGCTCACTGCTTTAGCTCAACATACAGAATGTGTCCTTCAGGTCGCTGGTGTGACAGGTGAAATATACTCTAATAAATATCTGTACACTTATTAATAAAAGAAATAATCAAACCCAAAGGAAATAAGAAACTTATAAGAAAAGACAAGTAGGCAAGCAAGTAGGCTAGACTATAGGCTGCCACAGCTGCAGGCTGCTAGTTGGTAATGGCCAGAGCCTTAAAAGTGACAGAGAGAGGAAGGCAGGTGTATTGGGGGTGAGTTTCAAAGGAAAGAGAGAACTCTCTCCCTGACCCAAACAGGCATTGTGTGTTCCAGAAACATTTCCTTCAGGGAAGCCCGGTTGGATCAGTTCTGGAACGAGAGCTCTTGGGGAAACACAGATGGCAGAAAAGCCACATTTGGGTGAAGAAAATATCTGGTGGCACCTCCCTGGCAAGGCCCACTCCCCTTCCACATCTGTGTAGCAGCTCCAGGTTTGCTGTCACAGCCCCACTCAAGGTTGTGCAGCTGGACACTCGCCAGCCGAGCGTGTTTGGGGCCCACAAACAAGACCCTTGTGCCTTTGAGTCACAGCACTGTTCAGGCCCTGCCTCTGGCTCTGGGTTTCCAATCCCCCTCTCACAGTGCAGCTTCCGTTCTATTGAAACCTGCATGCCAAGCAGAAAGACCCTGAGGCTAGCTTTGGCTTGGCTCCCCCAGAATCTCCAATTGCTTCATCACAGCCTTCCCAAGACTTCCCCTTGGGTGCACTCTGTTTCCAGTTTCCAGCCCCAGGCCTTGCAAAAGGGGTAGTGTGACGCATGGCCAGAAAGAGTTAAGCAACTTGCAGGCTATTTGCCCAGATTCACCCTTTAGAGACAGGTTATGTAAATGGTAATTAGGGCCATTCCATCTTAGATAGGCTAGAGCTTTGAAATGTAGACTTGTATTATTAAAGAACTGGAACAAGTTAGTGACTCTAGTAATCTCTGTTTCCTATGAGCTTGTTAGATGTTAGCAGTGTAACCAAATAATTCCTGTCTAGAGCTGTATTTGGTTAATTCAGAGATGAAAAGGAAGTATTATTAGATGGATCTTGTGTGCAATAATATCATTCTCTATGCGTCTCTTTATAGTTTCTTTTGAACACTCTATAAACTGCTTAATGGATAAAAAACCTTATGTTAATCCCTGTAGTTAATTACCAGTGATGCTTAGCAAATAGAAGGTTACATCAAAATGCTATTGTTCACCCAAGGATTCCTGTGCTGCCCACAAATTGTATAAAGGGCTGTTGGAAATGATACTTTTTATCTCAGATCTGCTTAAGCATCATCAGGGGAAGCTTGAGTCAGAAAACTCTGGTCTCCAGTTACACCCTGGACCACCCTGATAGTGAATATTTCAACATTGGACTATAATCTCTTGACTATTTCTGAAAGAACTCTGTGGAACTCTGAAGCCAGCCATCTCTACTATGAAACTGACTTAAATACTCTAATCATGTCTCTATGTATAATTATCTTTTAATAAATCTTAGTTTAGTTAATAAGTATTGGCTCTAAGTGAGTATTTCAGTAATATCTTAAATATTCATTCACGTGGGAAGTGGTGTATAGAATTTTTGTATTTTTGTATTTTATATTTTATTTTTTATCCTTTTGGATTGGTAGAACTTTATTATATGATGAACAAGATTTTCAATAATCATCAGCATACTTGATTTGGCTGTCTGGGTGGAAACCCAAGGCTGGGTGGCTTTAAAGGAACTGTGTTTTGGCTTCTATGTAAGCAGTAAAGCATTGTGAAGGCTGTTTTTTTGCTGCCTTGGTAAATCCAAGTATTAGAATAACCACCAATTTTGGGGATTGTCTGCCCCGTTCTTTGCAGTTTGCCCTATTTGAGCAGTTTCAGACTGGGGGCCCCTGGAACCACATTCACAGGTTGCTAAAACAATTCCTCTACTTTAGACAGCAAAATAGATACTCAGATTCAGGTCAACACAACACAACATCTGCACACCATTTCCTTCCTCAGTGAACTTAAGAAAAGTCATGTTGTGTTAGACCAAAGGTCCATCTAGCCCAGTATCCTGTCTTTCAACAGTGGCCAATGTCAGATGCTTCAGAGGGAATGAACAGAACACATAATTCTCAAGTGATCCATTCCCCATTAACCTTTCCCAGCTTCCAGCAAACAGAGGCTAGCAACAACATGGCTGCCCATCCTGGCTAATAGTCATTGATGGATCTATCCTCCGTGAATTTATCTACTTATTTTGAAAGCTGTAATAGTCTTGGCCTTCACAGCATCCTCTGGCAAAGAGCTTCACAGGTTGGCTGTGTGTTGTGTGAAGAAATATTTCCTTTTGTTTCTTTTAAACCCCTGCCAATTAATTTCATTGGGTGACCCCTAGTTCTTGTGTTATGAGAAAGAGTAAATAACACTTCCTTATTTACTTTCTCCACACCAGTCATTATTTTATTGACCACTCTCATATCCCCGCTTAGTTGTCTCTTTCCCAAGTTGAAATGACCCATTCTTATTAATCTCTCCTCATATGGAAGCTGTTCCATACCCCTAATCATTCTTGATGCCTTTTTCCATAACTTTTTCAATTCCAATATATCTCTGAGTACGAATTAGATACAGTGCTTCTGCCAGAAAACTAGAGTTTTCAATAGTCTAAGTAGCCTCTTGTCTCACGGTTAAAGTTGCAACCCCTATCAAAAACTGAAATGTCTCTCTTGCAGCCTGGGGTGAGGAGAGGGACATGGAAATAATCCAGCAAGTGACGGGGAAGCCAAAGAAAGGAGCAAGCGACAGGGGTAGGCCTTGGGGGAGAAGAGGCAGAACAGGGACGGAGTCTTGGCAAAGAGGCGAGGCAAAGGTTGGGTTTTTGGGGGTCCAGTTAGCAGCAATTAGAAAAGTGACAGTGCATTGCATTGGACATAGACCAGTTCCCCCGCTTGTCATGCTGACACAGCACAGTGAGGTCAGGAAAGAATTTAAAGTCTTTCTGACTATCTGGTAATTGATTCAGGGAAGAGGGTCCAGCACCCTGTCACCAGCCAGCTCGTCACAGAGCTCAGTCCACTCTCTCGCCACCAGTCATGATTTAATACACCTCAATCATATCTCCCCTTAGCCGACTCTTTCCAAACTGAAAAGTCCCAATCTCATTAGTCTCTCCTAATATAGAAGGACACTGTGGTGATATTGGTTTTCACTAAAAAGAACAGGAGTACTTGTGGCACCTTAGAGACTAACAAATTTATTTGAGCATAAGCTTTCGTGGGCTACAGTCCACTTCTTCGGATGCACAGAATGGAACATACAGTAAGAAGATATTTATACATACAGAGAACATTAGAAGGTGGAAGTAGCCATACCAACTGTCAGAGGCTAATTAATTAAGATACGCTATTAACAGCAGGGGAGAAAAACTTTTTAAGTGATAAGTTTTCACTAGCTGCTCATCATGGTGTCCAGTGTTTGAGTGGTCAGCCAAGGGCTGCGATGCCTAAGGAGACTCTATTTTTGGCTTGTAGTTAACCAGTGTGGTGAGAAAGAAGTTTACATTTGTTACTGGCTTGATATAACCTAATGATAGAATAACCATCATTCTGGGGTGAGTCTGCCCTATTTCTCAGCTCTTTGTCCTGAATTTGGCATCCTCAGCTCTGTCCCACTGAGACACAGTGTCACAAGGAAACCACAGATAGGTGCTTTACAGAATATTGCTCACTACTTCCAGGAAGTATCCCTCTTTTACAGATGGGAAAACTGAGGCAGCAGAAGGGGAAGTGTCTTGTGCCAGGAACATCGTCCATGAGTCCCTAGCTGCCAATCCATTGCTTAGTGTCTCTCAGACCTGAGTCGTATGGTCCATGCAGCAGCACAGAGGTGTGATGTTCTCTCTCCCTTTATTTCCCTAGTGAGGGGATCTCCCCTGATTTCCATGGGGATGCACCCACTTACAGCAGCTGAGGATTTAGCCCAAGTCAATGAACTAGAGATAAAGCATCAGCAGAGACCAGTGAGCTGAGAGCAAAGAGTCCCAGCTCTGCCATGGATTTGCTGGGTGATGTTGTCACTGGGTGACCAGAGTCACTTCCTCACTCTGAACCACAACCTCTACATGCATTACATGAAGATTATTTATTATCACCAGTGTACTGCTACGAAAAGGCCCTACTCAGGGCAGTAGAATCACACACTGCATTGATTTGATACCCTGCAGCACATCTATGGGCTCTGTCCATTATATATAGAGAACTGAGCTGCTTTGCATTATGTATAGAGAAATGTGCAGCTCGAGAAGTGTGCTGCTTGCCTGGAGCTAGCATCCAGGATGTGACAGAGTGTCTGCCAAGACTGATCAAGACCTCGGACCGCTACCCCTTCCTACTTCTCCACGTGGGCACCAATGGTACTGCCAAGAATTACCTTGAGCAGATCACTGCAGACTACGTGGCTCAGAGAAGAAGGATAAAAGAGATTGACGCTGAAGTCCTGTTCTCATCCATCCTCCCAGTTGAAGGGAAAGGCCTAGGTAGGGACCGTCGAATTCTGGAGGTGAATGCGTGGTCATGCAGGTGGTGTCAGAGAGAGGGCTTTGGATTCCTCAACATGGGATGTTGTTTTGGGAAGAAGGATTGCTAGGAAGAGATGGGATCCAACTAACGAAGAGAGGGAAGAGCATCTTCACATTCAGGCTTGCTAACCTAGTGAGGAGGGTTTTAAACTAGGGTCAATGGGGGATGGGGACCTAAGCCCAGAGGTAAATGGGGAAGTGGGATACCAGGAGGAAACACAAGGGGAGGTTACAAGTTGGGAACCCTCCTGATTCATATTGAGAATGTAGGGCAATCAGCTAGTTATCTTAGTTGCATGTACAAGAATGCAAGAAGCTTGGGAAACAAGGAGGAGGAATTGTAAGTCCTGTCACAATCAAGGAACTATGATGTGATTGGAATAACAGAGACTTGGTGGGGCAGTTCACATGACTGGAGCACTGTCATGGATGAGTATTAACTGTTCAGGGAAGACAGGTATGGGAGGAAAGGTGGAGGAGTTGCATAGTATGTAAGAGAGCTGTATGATTGTTCAGGATCCTGACAAAAGGAAGAAAGGAGAGTAGCAAAATACGGACCCTGGACTTCAGAAAAGCCGACTTAGGGCCTGCCTACAATTGCGAGTTGGAGCGCATTAAATCAGCCCCTGGTGCCCTAACTCATGACACATCCACACTGGCAAGGCACGTAGAGCGCCTGGACTCCGTGGCTGGAGTGCTCCTGGCAATCCACCTCCACGACAAGCATAACGCTTGCTGCGCCCCAGCTGGAGCACCGTGGCACCAGTGTGGACACCCTGGTCTATGAATGGGCTCTGAGTTCAACAAGGCAGCAGGAGGAGGAAAGCAGGAGTGAGGGTGCTGAGGAGGAGGGAGACAGCTCGGCATCCCTAGATGCATGCAGCCAGGAGCTGTTTTCAAGCCAGGAGGAAGGTAGGCAGTCACAGCGGACGGTGCTTGGGGAAGAACAAACACCAGAGGAGGTGCCCGGTAAGCGACATTTATTATGGGAAGGAAGTTGTTCGGTGCGGGCTCTTGGGGCGAGGAGGGTTAGGGCTGCATGCATGCCTGGATGTGGAATAGGGCGTTGATGTGCTCTCTCACATTGCAGTAATCGGCCTCAGTGATCTCTTCAAGGTCTCATGCAGAAGCTGGGCAATCCGCCTGTGCAGGTTCCTTGGCAGAGCTACTGTGCTCCTTGTCCCAGTAAGGCTAACATGTCTGTGGCACTGTGCCGTGAGGGGCGGGGGGACCATTGCTGCACACAGGCAAGCTGCATATGGGCCAGGGCAGAAGCTGCATTGTAGCAGAAGACCCTCCCTTGCTTCCCAGGTCACCCTCAGCAGCGAGATAACTTCCAGGACAAACTCCTGTGGAAAATGTGGGGACAATGTTCAGTATAAGGGCCCCCTGCAGCTGTTGGCTCTCCCCAAGGCACAGAACCCCAGAGGACAGTACGGCCGGGAAACAATCAGCCCCCCTTGCCTCTGTGCTGACTCACCATTTTGGGGCTTCCGTGGGTTATGTGCACTCGCTTTGGGACGGGCAATTTCTGCTATTGTGTACACTGTGCTTGTCTTTAAGTATGGCCGAATCATTGCTCTGTCTGGTGTGAACAATGCTGCCTCTGTTAAGTGTTGCATTTTGGCTTTGCAGATGCAACCTAGAGATCCCAGCCGTCCTTGTTATCAAGAGCCGAAAGACTCCAAATAATCAGGAAGCGTCCATGAAGTAGCAAAGAGGACATGGTGCATGAAGTCAGGCAGCAGTCAATTAATGAAAATCAAAAAGTGCAGGAGTAGTGGGAGAGTGAAAAGAGGGTCCGCCAGCATAATGCGAGTCGCTGGCACCAAAGCACGGAGCAGCTGCTAAGCATCATGGAGCTCCAAGCAGTCCTGAGTCATGCATGGGCATGTGACCTGCCCATGTGATTCCGAATCTCCATTTTGTGACTGGATTCTACAGAGGGTGAGGAGGGGGTCTCCACCCACAAGAGACAGTCTATTTAAACCTGTGGGAGACCCCTCCATTTTGTCTTCAGCTGGCTAAAGAAGGAGCCTCTCCACCCCCCACAGGACACTTGAAGGAAACTGGAACCAAAGACAGTAACTACAGGGGGTGTGAGTGACTGCTGGACCCAGGCTAAAAGAAGATTAGCCTGTAAAAGGGAACATTTTGGAACTGGTGAGGATCTTATCTGTATTTAGTGCAATTAGACATAGATTTGTGCATTTTATTTTATTTTGCTGGGTAACTTACTTTGTTCTGTCTGATACTACTTGGAATCACTTAAATCCTACTATCTGTATTTAATAAAATCACTTTCTACTTATTAATTAACTCAGAGTATGTATTAATACCCGGGGGAGCAAACAGCTGTGCATATCTCTCTATCAGTGTTATAGAGGGCGAACAATTTATGAGTTTACCCTGCATAAGCTTTATACAGGGTAAAACGGATTTATTTGGGTTTAGACCCCATTGGGAATTGGGCATCTGAGTGCTAAGGGCAAGCAGACTTCTGTGAGCTGTTTTCAGGTAAACCTGCAGCTTTGGGGCAGATAATTCAGACCCTGGGTCTGTGCTGGAGCAGACGGGTGTGTCTGGGTTCAGCAAGACAGGGTGCTGGAGCCACCGAGCTGGCAGGGAGAACAGGAACAGAGGTAGCCTTTGCACATCAGTCGGCAGCTCCCAAGGGGGTTTCTGTGATCTAAACCATCACAAACCGTATAGAGAAGAGATGAGATGAGCACAGGTGCACAGGTCATAAGATCAAGACAACCACAAATACCACACTAAAACATTTGGCCACCTTCATTGGTTGACCCGTTTTGAAACACGGCCAGCAAATACCATATAAATAAGATGCAAAGGCACAGGTGTGTGTGTGTGTGTGTGTGTGTTTTGACCTAAAAGAAATCACTCTTTGTCAGGCTCACATACACCCCTGTGTGATGGGTTGGTTCACAGAAACCCACTTGGGAGCTGTCAGCTGATGTGCAAAGGCTACCTCTGTTTCTATTCTCCCCTGCTAGCTCACTGGTCTCAGCACTCAGTTTTGCTGAAGCCAGACACATCCATCTGCTCCTGACACAGACCAGAGTCTGAATAACCAGCTGTCCCAAAGCTGCAGGGTTTACCTGAGAACAGCTCACAGAAGCCTACTTGCCCTTAGCACTCAGATGCCCAATTCCCAATGGAGTCTAAACCCAAATAAATCCGTTTTACCCTGTATAAGCTTTATACAGCGTAAACTCATAAATTGTTCGCCCTCTATAACACTGATAGAGAGATATGCACAGCTGTTTGCTCCCCCAGGTATTAATACATACTCTGAGTTAATTAATAAGTAAAAAGTGATTTTATTAAATACAGATAGTAGGATTTAAGTGATTTCAAGTAGTAACAGACAGAACAAAAGAAGTTACCCAGCAAAATAAAATAAAATGCGCAGATCTATGTCTAATTGCACTAAATACAGCTAAGATCCTCACCAGTTCCAAAATGTTCCCTTTTACAGGCTGATCTTCTTTTAGCCTGGGTCCAGCAATCACTCACACCCCCTGTAGTTACTGTCTTTGGTTCCAATTTCCTTCAAGTACCTTGGGGGGGTGGAGAGGCTCCTTCTTTAGCCAGCTGAAGACAAAATGGAGGGGTCTCCCCTAGGTTTAAATAGACTGTCTCTTGTGGGTGGAGACCCCCTCCTCTCCCTCTGTAGAATCCAGTCACAGAATGGAGATTCGGAATCACATGGGCAGGTCACATGCCCATGCATGACTCAGGACTGCAGGTAGCAGCCATTACCCACATGCTGCCTTGAACGTCCTCAGGTAGACTTCTAATGTGGATTGGAATCTTCCAAGCTCTTTTGTCTGTTAAGTGCCCCCTGACTGAACACCTAATTTGCACATTCCTTTCCCAAGAAGTCATCAAATGTTCTAACTGAGGCCCCTTAGAAATCAAGCAATCATACAGCCAATGTTCATAACTTTGAACACACAAATGGTGCCTGCATACAACTAGGATGAACATAACCAGTAGATCACAACCTTTACATAGATGTGTTACATGGCCTATGTAGCAAAACCCTATTCCAGTTATATCATACATACATTTGTGAGCCCCTTTATGGGGTACGCTGTCACACGGTTAATTGTGGTCAATTTGCTAGACTCAAAAATGCTCGAGTCAGCTTAAAGAGGCATTTGGTTGCAGAGCATAGTAACCTCAAGTCTGTATCTATCTTTACAGAGTTTCCTTTTTAGTCTATAAAGCTTCCTAGCTAGATTATGCTTATTCCACTGTACTCACTTCTTGCAACTTCCGGAAGGTTGAGGCCTAACAGTGCGTAGCCTGACACTACTTGACAAGACTTATGCACATTAATCACAACCTGTTCACAGGCTAAAAGCTTGTCACAGGAGGGAAACGATAATAAACCTGGTCTGCTGTCTGTAGGGGGAAACTGAGGCAGAACACCTCATGGTGTTGATGAATATATGTATTGACTTACAACTAGTTGGAAAAGCACAATGGTTAACAATGCTGCACAGAAAGCACTCTAGCTGACTTTTGATATCACTAGGCTGATCTACAAAGTGTTGAAAGGTACACAAAAGTTTGCTAGAACACCTGTGGATAACACTACAGCACTTGGGAGTTGTATGGTCAAAAAGTAAAGAGAGCCTTGAGCACACTGCTTCTGCATCAGTCAGTGACTAACTCCCCAACAGTAAACTAAAGGGAGAGGTGTGACATTCTGTCCCCAAAGCAACACCCTGGCAGCCCCATATTTACCATGGTGATATGATTATGATGTGATTTTTATAAAGTATATAAAATATCTGATGTAAAATATCAATGGAAAAGTTATGATTTGCTGAATATGATTACCCTATTTGTATGCATGTGTTATTTTTGTACCTAATGTTCTGAAAGCGTGTAAGGGCATGTGACCAGCTCCTGTGACACTGGTCTCCATATTGTGTCTGTACTTTTCCACTAACTGTGCTGGGGGCTTTTGCTTGGAAAAATGAAGCTCCCTCTACCTGGCAGAAGCTATAAATTGTGGAAGTGACATCATCACTTGGCCTCACTCCCCAAACAATTCAACACGAAAGACGTTAGAAACTGGGACTGAACTGGGGCTGTGGTCCCAGGCAGAAGGGATTTCTAACCTGTGTATGGAAGATTGTTTGTACCATCAGGGTGACACACTGTTTGATTCAAAGCCTAAACGAAAAAGGGAAATCTGCTCACGCTGATGTATTGTCCTCTCCACATTAAGGGAGGGGCAGACTGGGAAATAAACTGATACTGATCAGGCTTTCGGCCAGGGCAAGATGGTACAGCTCTTGGGTCCTAGGCTGGAGAACTGAGGCAAATTGCCTGGAGCCTCTCCTCTATTGTTGTTTCATGGATGGCTTCTGAAAGCATTCATGGAACTGGAGCTGGGTGTGTCCCTGTCTGTGTATAGCTGTGTAAACACAAGACGTGAGAGGATTTCAGCTTGTCACAGCCTCACAGTGTGAGAGGGGGCCCAGATTGGTATGTCTCAGCACTCAGCGGTCCCCAGTTCCAGGGTGCACCCCAGGGAATTCCTTTCCCCCCCACCCCATTGAACAGGTCCTGCAAGACCGTAAGTCCATTTCCCCGTTGTCATGTGGTCACTTACTGACAGAGAGACCATGGTTATGGAAGGGAAGTCAGAACACTTGGGTTCTGTTAGTCAGCCTCTTTGTGGCCTTGGACAAGTCATGTCTCTCCGTGCCTCAGTTTACCGATCAATGAAATGTGGATGGTTTATAGTGTCTTTCCTTTGCTAGGTGTTTTGAATATCCATCAATGAAAGGTGCTACACAGCATAATAATAGTTACTGATGAGAAGTACTGATCTCTGATCCCTTAGCGACAGCCCCATGTGTTTGCTGTAAGTGCTTGTGGCTCCTCTTAGTCAAGTTTCTCCAGATCTCTGTGTCTATTATCTACCCATCTATCCTGAGAATTTACAGGATATCAGATCCTCTGGAGAGTTAGGCATTATCCCTAATTTTCTTTCTCATCAACTATAGTTTGTAAATACATACACGCAAATGTATAGAGCAGCCAATTCCTCTCTGACTCAGCACAGAGCCCAAGAGTTCTCATCTCCCTTTGGGAAGGTCCCATAATTGCTGTTTACTCCTAAAGTTGGATAATTAGCATGGACGCGGACAGTTGCTTGTCTACAGCCTGTTTACACTCACATCCTCCTTCTCCTCTAGAGGCTGAGCGAACCCCACTGGGATTACACAGAGCTATATTATAAACGGTGCAAAACGTGTGTCGGCTCTCGGCGTGGGATGCTGCTGCAAATATTGGGTTCAGAGAGGTGTGGGTCACGGATACCTGAGGGGGATTCCTAGGGAGAACACTTCCATCTCATAATTCACAGGTACCCATCTCTTGCTGAGGAGCTCACCCGATCGACANTGCTCATTCCAGCTGATGGACTCCAGCCCCAAGTTCGTGCATTTCAGTGGCACAGTGAATCCTTCAGGATGAAAGGTGTTAGTAGATGTGCAATACAAGGCCAAATTCTGAGACCATGGTCCGTACTTTGCTCAGGCCCCAGTGAGGCAAAACTCCCCTTGGAGCAAGAACTGAGTATAGATGTCAGGAGTCAACTGTGTTTTAATGCACAGACACTATCACCCCCTCCTCTTGTATTTCAGGGCTCTGGCTGTTAATGGGGAAGAGGGACAGGGGGTCTTACCCGACTTTTATCTGCTGGAAGACTTGGAGGTGCTAGGGCTCCTCACTAGAACAATAATGAGATTTCTTCAACATGGGTAACACATACTTTCTATTAGCTTCATTCGAGAAGTCGGCTCAACTGTAATTCCTGAAACTTTAAAAAAAAAATTCTGCTCAAAGCAGACACCCAGCACAGGAAATTTCAGTCCAAACACCTAAAATTTGGCAAACTTATAAGCAACAGAAAATGAGGTCTTCTAATGGAAGGTGTCAGACAGCCTTAACTACAGGTGATGCCACCGGCACCACCTACAACGACCAATCCATTTGTGAATCCCATTCTTCTGTGCTCTGCGCTCCAATAATGTTGGTAGCAAGGAGTTCTACAGGTCAAATATGAATTATGTTAGCAATTACCTTTTCTCAATGTT
This sequence comes from Platysternon megacephalum, assembly GCA_003942145.1. Lineage (NCBI taxonomy): Eukaryota > Metazoa > Chordata > Testudines > Platysternidae > Platysternon > Platysternon megacephalum. The sequence continues at coordinate 121,551 of QXTE01000621.1, read as the reverse complement.
ATATGTTCAGACTTTCAATTTAACTAAATGTTCCCTTGTTCATGTTATGAGACACATTAAATAGAAATGCCTAATCTACTTTCTTTATCAATAGATTCATAGGGTTTAAGGTCAGAAGGGACCATTTGATCATCCACTCTGACCTCCTGTAAAACACAGGCCCAATAAATTTCACTCAGTTAGCTCTGTATTCAGCCAAAAGACTTGTGTGTGTGACTAAGGCCGTGTCTACACTGGGATTTTACATCACAGAATGATAGAGCCAGAGAGTTATAAGGGAACACAAAGGACAGCTAGTCTAACCCCCTGACAAGATGCAGGATTTCTTTTGTCTTAGTCATCTAAGACTGATGGCTATTCACATGACTTTGGAAAACTCCACAGAAGGAGCTTCCATGACTTCCCAATTGCCTGTTGTCCTGCCCCTCTGTGGTAAGACTGAATAACTTTCCTCCACCTTTTTATGGCCGTCTTTCAAGTATTTGAGGACAACTATCTTGACCACTATCATGTCCCCCATTAATTTCCTGTTTTCGAAATAAACATACTGGTTCCTTTGGCTTGCTCATATGGTTTGCAGTTCATCCCTTGTGTAACATTTGTTACTTGCCTATGGCTCCTTTCCAGGTTCTCTACATCCTTTCTATACATTGGTGAGCAAAATTAGACACATTACTCCAATTGAGACCTAGCCCACACCGAGTAGAGGAATACTATCACGTACCATGACTTGCATGTTATAATTCTGCTAATATAAAGAAACATAGTATTTGCCTTTCTTGAAACATTTTTCCTAATGTCCAATCTAAACCATTCTTACTGGAGTTTAAGTCCATTGCTTCTTGTCTTCTTTTTATAGGTTAAGGAGAACAGTTTTTCTTGCTCCTTGTAACAACCTTTTTGGTATTTGAAAACTGTTATCATGTCCCCCCTCAGTCTTCTCTTTTTCAGACTAAACAAACCTAGGTCTTTCAGTCTTCCCTAATAGGTTGTGTTTTCAAAACCCCTAATGATCCTTTTCTCCAGTTTTTCCAGTTAATTTTGAATGTTTATCCGATTCTCAAAAAGCTTGCATCCCCTCCCAACTTAGTATCATTTGCAAACTTATTAAGTGTACTCTCTATGCCATGATCTAAATCGTTGATGAAGACATTGAAAATAACTGGACCCAGAACTGATCCCTGCAGAACCCCACTTGTTATGCCCTTACAGCATCACTGTGAACCATTGATAACTATTCTCTGGGAGCGGTTTTTCAATCAGTTATGCATTCACCTTATAGTAGCTCCATCTTGGTTGTATCTCCTTAGTTTGTTAATGAGACAGTGATGCAAGATGGTATCGAAAACTGTACTAATGTCTACATATACCACATCTACTGCTTCCCCCCATCCACAGGGCTTGTTACCCTGTCAAAGAAAGCTATCAGGTTGGTTTGACATAATTTGTTCTTGACTAATCCATGCTTACTATCACTTATCACTTTATTATCTTCCAGATGCTTGCAAATTGATTCCATAATAATTTGCTTCATTATCTTACCTCATACAGAAGTTAAGCTGACTGGTCTGTAATTGCCTGGGTTGCCCTTGTTTCCCTTTTTATAGATAGGCACTATATGTGCTCTTTCCAGTATTCCGGAATCTTCCCTGACTCCCATCACTTTTCAAAGATAATAGCTAATGGCTCAGATATCTCCTCAGTCAGTTCCTTCAGAGTATACTAGGATGCCTTTCGTCAGGCCCTGGTGACTTGAAGACAACTAACTTGTCCAAGTAACTTTTAACTTGTTCTTTCCCTATTTTAGCATCTGAAAGTATCCCATTTTCACTGACATTCTCTATGTTAGGTGTCCAAATACCACCAACCTTCTTGGTGAAAACCAAAATAAACAATGGTTAATCACCCTCACTGCTAAATATTTGGCCCTTATTTCGAGCTGGAATTTCCCTGGCTTCAGCTTCCAGCCCCTCAGTGTTGCTCAGCCTTTGTCTGGTAGATTACAGAGCCCATTATTACCCATGATTTTATCCCCATGAAAGTCTCCGCTTGATCATCTATTTGATAAGTTAAAGAGATATACACCTTCAAGTCTAACAATCCATCTTTTTCTCTATCCTCCAATCATTTTTGTGGCTCTTTCCTGCACCCTCTCCAAGTTTTCAACATCTTTTTTCAAATGCGGATGCCAGAACTGGATGCAGTTTGTTTCACCAATCCCATGTGCAGAGGTAAAATCCTTCCCCTGCTCCAACTCACCAACTCAATATTTTCCACTACTACATCAAATGCCTCTGAGAAATCAAGGTTCATTGCATCTGCGTTGTTCCCTTGATCCACCAATGTGTACTCTCAAAAAAGGATGAAATCAGGTTTATTTGGCAAGAGATGTTTTGCATAAACTCTGTTGGTGATTGGCATTACTTACATTTCTAGATTTTTTTTAAATTAATTCCATACCGGCTTTTCCATTCTTAACCTTGTCAATTATTTTATTAAAAAAACTTTCCCTTTTTTTTTTAATACTTTACATTTAACACAGGAATTGACATAAAATTTTTCTAGAATTTCATTTGTTCTTAATAAACTTAATAACCTCCTTTTTGTGATCCATAACCCTGTCAAATATGGAGTTTTCCCTGATGTCTTAATGTTTCTTATCAATTTTCTTAACTTCTGATTTTTATTCTTGGCTAGCTATTTTCCCTTTTTCCTCTGTGTTACATATTGCTTCCGCCCCCCTAATTGCTGCCTTCACTTTACCACTGAACTGAGTTTTTACCCAAAGTTGTTCACTTTGTTGAATGTGGAATCATGAGTTTTCCACTATCTAATAAAACTACCAATTTTCATTCATATTTTTCTGTCTAAATTTTTCCTTACAATCAGTTTTGCTGAATATTTTCCTCAGCTTTGGGGAATTAGTCCTCTTGGAGCACTAAGTGTCTATCGATAGTACTGGTTGGGAACTGTCCATCTGAATGTAAATCTGTTTCATTTTTTATTTTCCTCTCCTATATCATATGCTCTCATCTTTGTCTCTTGGTTAAACTAAAGAGTCCCAGGCTTTTCTATCCTTAATAGAGACTGCGTGACCAAAACTGACCACGTATCCTGAACGTGTTATGCTCCATCCCATATCTTAGGGATCTGAACACTGTTTTGTTTTGTCCACTGCTGCGAATGAGCAGGTGTTGCTCTTGAGCTGCTATCAATGGCAGCCAGGTCCTTTCCCTGAGGTATGGTCTAGTTGGGATGTTTCTCTCAGCACGTCTTCGAAAAAGTTGTGGGGTTTTTTTGCCCTCTTTGATTTTGAGCAACTGGATGAATGGGGAACTCCCTTCAGTAAGGACTCCCTATCCAGGCTCCCATAGCATTAAGGAACAATTATGGTTAAACAGTATCCACACGTGTGTTTCCTGATGGTGCCTCTTAAGGTAGGAACCACCTTAAGTGTAGGAATTATTAACGCAGGGAGCAGAATAAAATTATGGAATTGGATTTAGTAGGGTCATTGTTCATAGTTATTTTCTCAGAATAATTAAAATGTAATTTTTTAGTGTGTGAAGAGTGATTAATCTGCTTCTCCCATGAGAACAGCCTCCACTAGTTCATGCAGTGTCTCATATTAACGTTGTCTCTCCATTCAGGCATTTCTACTGCGACCATCACCCGAGATCCTGGAAACACACAGAAAGTCAGGGGAGCATACGGTAAATGCAGGAGACACCCTTATGCCTCAGAGTTGGACTTTTTCTCCCCTACACCATGTCAGATTCTAACACAACCGACTTCACCAACCCTTCCACCTTCATCCTGCTGGGCATTCCTGGCCTAGAGGCAGCCCATATCTGGATCTCCATCCCCTTCTGTGCTATGTACGCCATAGCCGTGTTGGGGAACTTCACCATCCTGTTCATTGTGAAGAGAGAGCCGAGCCTCCACGGGCCGATGTTCTATTTCCTCTGCATGCTGGCCGTCAGCGACCTGGTCATGTCCACATCCACCCTACCCAAAATGCTGAGCATCTTCTGGTTCAATTCGAGGGAGATCAGTTTCAGTGCCTGCCTCACCCAGATGTACTTCGTTCACTCCTTCTCAAAGGTGGAGTCTGGAATCCTCGTGGCCATGGCTTTTGATCGCTACGTGGCCATCTGCAATCCTCTGAGATATTCCACGATCCTGAAAAGCTCTGTTGTGGCCAAGATAGGCCTGGCTGTGGTGCTGCGCAGTGGCATACTCACATTACCCTATCCCTTCCTGGTGAGGCGGTGGCCATATTGCAGAACCAACATCATCCCCCACTTCTATTGTGGGTATATAACTGTGGTGAAGCTGGCCTGTGCTGACATCCGCATCAGTAGTTACTATGGCCTGTTTAATGTTATCTCTGTGAGCGGAATGGATGTGTTTTTTATTGCCGTGTCCTATACTCTGATCCTCCGGGCCATCTTCCGCCTCCCCACAAAGGATGCCCGGCTCAAAACTTTTAGGACCTGCATCTCTCATCTTTGTGCCATCTCCATTTTGTACATCCCAGATTTATTATCCTCTCTCATTCAGCGGTTTGGCCACAATGTGCCACTTCATTTCCTTATTCTCATTACCAGTGTGTACCAGCTGGTGCCTCCCATGCTACACCCCATCATTTACGGGGTGAGGACCAAACAGATCCGGGTCAGGCTGCTCCAGCTCTTTACTCATAAAGAGACCTAAATGTTTTCTCCTTGTTCTCTGGCTCTCAGATTGAGCTCCATGGTGCTGGGGCCTCTTCCCTGAATCACTTACTGGAGAGACAGAGATGCATTAAACCCTTTCCTGTCCTTACTGTGCTGTGTCAATGTGATGAACTGGGGAATCAGTCTATGTACACTACACTGGGTTGCCACCTTTCTAATTGATCTTAGTTGGGTGCCTGAAATTGCAATCTTGCCTCATCTCTTCTGTCAAGCCTCAACCCTGCTGTGTGTCTTCTCCCTAAGGCCCTGCCCCTCTCACTTGCTCCTGTCTTCCCCTCCCTTTGTCAACTGCGACCCAGTCATCTCTAAAACCAATATGATCTCACATCTTATGGCAAGTCACTTAAGGGACACTGATCCATGTTAAAATTTAAATGTTTATTCTTAATTTGTTACTAACTCTGTGGAGAGAGAGACCCCATCAGGACTCCTGGGATCTATCTCAGCTCTTTAGCCCAGTAGCTCCGGGAGGAGAGTGGGGTATAGTGGGATACAGCAGGAGGCAGATACATCTGGGATCTAAATAAGAAGATCAGAATGGCCATACTGGGTAAAACCAATAGTCAATATAGCCCAGTAGCCTGTCTTCTGACAGTGCCCATTGCCAGTTGCTTCACAGGGAATGAACAGAACATGGCAATCAGGATATGATTCATTTGGAGGAGCTCAGCAGAAGGGGGCAGAAGCCCCGAGGCTGGGCTGCCTCAGCTTCATCTGGCAGGAGTTCAAGCCTCCTGCCCCAGTAAGTGCCGCTGGGGGAGGGGAAGAGCCCGGGCTCCCTGGGTGGAACGGCATAAGAAGCCCTCAGTTCGGGCTACCCCAAGCCCTAACCACAGCCACAGAGCGGAGGCAGGAGCTGTGGGTGGAGCGGGGAGAGAAGCACTACTCATTTTTGTCCTCTCCGTCTTCCACACTGCTGCCGTCCAGGGGTTGTCTCATTTCCCCCGTCCTTGGATGAACCTCATGGGGTGGTTTTTTTGTCTCCCTCCCTGACCCTTTAGAGGCTGCTCTCTTCCCTCCAGCTCCCTTTCCCTTTCTGGAGATAGAGATGGGCTGTACAGTCCCCAAACTGCTCTCTCTTTGCACATCTCTGTGGGGCACAGGGTCATAACAGGGGCCCAGCCAGAGGATGACCATAAGTCCATGACACCGTCCGCCACTTTGCTGCTGGATGATCCTCATCGTTTCTGTTGGACACCTGTGAATTCCACCAAGGACACAACTTTACATGCTCATGCTCCACACGATTCACTTCCTCAGACACCCTGTGGGCGAGAATGTACTCCACCATGGTCCCAAGGCCCAGCGGGGATATCGGTTGGTGGCTCCTTTATGCAGCCATGAGCACAGTCATGTACGTGGCACAGTTCACCCCCATTCCAGATGCCTGCCCGTTTTGTGGCATGAGGCAGACCCTGGCGCATGCCTGTCTAGAATACGCAAGGTTGTAACCCCGATTCCAACTCCTCCACGACTTCAACAGGAGGTTCTGGCTGCACTTTTCCACACACCTTTTCTTATATGCTAACTGCTTTAGTCAACATACAGAATGTGTCCTGCAGGTCGCTTGTGTTACAGGTGAAATATACTCTAATATAAATCTGTAAACTTATTAATAAAACAAATAATCAACCCCATAAGAAAATAAGAAACTTATTAGAAAAGATATCTAGGCAAGCAAGTAGGCTAGACGATAGGCTACCACAGCTGCAGGCTGCTAGTTGGTAATGGCCAGGGACTTAGAAGGGACTTAGAAGTGACAGAGAGAGGGTGGCAGGTGTGTGTGTGGGGGTGAGTTACAAAGGAAGGAGAGAGATGGACCTAAATACACCAGGAGAGAGAGAGAGAGAGAGAGAGAGAGAGATGGGATGAAACCCACTAGAACAGGGACTCCCTGTCTTTACACTAAACGGGGAGGAGTGGTAAATACGTTGGAGGGTAGGGATAGGATACAGAGGGACCTAGACAAATTAGAGGATTGGGCCAAAAGAAACCTGATGAGGTTCAACAAGGACAAGTGCAGAGTCCTGCACTTAGGACGGAAGAATCCCATTCACTGTTACAAACTAGGGACCGAATGGCTAGGAAGCTGTTCTGCAGAAAAGGACCTAGGGGTTACGGTGGACGAGAAGCTGGATATGAGTCGACAGTGTGCCCTTGTTGCCAAGAAGGCTAACGGCATTTTGGGTGGTATAAGTAGGGGCATTGCCAGCAGATCGAGGGACGTGATCATTCCCCTCTATTCGACATTGGTGAGGCCTCATCTGGAATACTGTGTCCAGTTTTGGGCCCCACACTACAAGAAGGATGTGGAAAAATTGAAAAGAGTCCAGCGGAGGGCAACAAAAATGATTAGGGCACTGGAGCACATGACTTATGAGCAGAGGCTGAGGGAACTGGGATTGTTTAGTCTGCAGAAGAGAAGAATGAGAGGGGATTTGATAGCTGCTTTCAACTACCTGAAAGGGGGTTCCAAAGAGGATGGATCTAGACTGTTCTCAGTGGTACCAGATGACAGAACAAGGAGTAATGGTCTCAAGTTGCAGTGGGGGAGGTTTAGGTTGGATATTAGGAAAAACTTTTTCACTAGGAGGGTGGTGAAGCACTGGAATGGGTTACCTAGGGAGGTGGTGGAATCTCCTTCCTTAGAGGTTTTTAAGGTCAGGCTTGACAAAGCCCTGGCTGGGATGATTTAGTTGGGATTAGGTCCTGCTTTGAGCAGGGGGTTGGACTAGATGACCTCATGAGGTCCCTTCCAACCCTGATATTCTATGATTCTATGATTCTGCCGTTCTGGGGAGCACTTTCCAAGGGACACAGAAACTCTCTCCCTGACCCTAAACGGGCACTGTGTGTTCCAGAAACATTTCCTTCAGGGAAGCCCGGCTCAATCAGTTCTGGAATGAGAGCACTTGGGGAAACACAGATGGCAGAGGAGACACATATGGGTGAAGAAAATATCTGGTGGCACTTCCTTGGCCAGGCCCACAACCCTTCCACATATGTGTAGCAGCTCCAGGTTTGCTGTCACAGCCCCACTCAAGGTTCTGCAGCTGGACACTCACCAACCGAGCATGTTTGGGGCCCACAAACAAGACCCTTGTGATTTTGAGTCACAGCACTCTTTGTGCCCTGCCTCTGGGTTTCTAGGCCCACTCTCACAGTGAAGCTTCCTTTCTATTGCCTCCCTCTGGGAGCAGAAACCTGCACGCCAAGCACTGAGACCCTGAGGATAGCTTTGGATCATCTTCCCCAGACTTTCGTATTGCTTCAGTCCTCCCTTCCCAGGGCTCCCCCTTGGGCACACTCTGTTTCCAGTTTCTCCTTTTCAGGTAACATGATCGCTAAAGCAAACAGCCCCAGGCCTTGCAAAAGGGGATGTGTGACTCATGGCCAGAAACAGTTAAGGAACTTGCAGGCTATTTGCCAGATTCACCCTTTAGAGACAGGTTAGAAAAGTATGTAAATGGTAATTAGGACCATTCCATCTTACATAGGCTAGAGCTTTCAAAGGTAGACTTGTATTATTAAAGAACTGGAGGAAGTTAGTGACTTTAGTAATCTCTGTTTCCTGAGAGCTTATTAGAGGTTAGCAGTGTAACCAAACAATTCCTGTCTAGAGGTGTATTTGGTTAGTTCAGAGATGAAAAGGAAATATTATTAGATGGATCTTGTGTGCAATAATATCGTTTTCTATATGTCTCTAACGTTTCTTGTAAACTCTATATAAACTGCTTAATGGATAACAATCTTATGCTAATCCACGTAGTTAATTACCAGTGATGTTTAGGAAATAGAAGTTCACTTCAAAATCCTATTGTTCACCCAAGTACTGCTATGCTGCCCACGAACTGTATAAAGGGCTGTTGGAACCTGATCCTTTTAATCTCAGATCTGCTTAAGCATCATCAGGGGAAGCTTGAGTCACAAGACTCTGGTCTCCAGTTACACCCTGGACCGCCCTGATAATGAATATTTTAACATTGGACTATATTTCTTGATTATTTCTGAAAGAACTCTGTGGAACTCTGAAGCCAGCCATCTCTACTATGAAACTGACTTAAAAACTCTAATCATGTCTCTATGTATAATTATCTTTTAATAAATCTTAGTTTAGTTAATAAGTATTGGCTCTAAGTGAGTCTTTCGGTAATATCTTAAATATTCATTCACGTGGGAAGTGGTGTATAGAATTTTTGTATTTTTGTATTTTATATTTTATTTTTTATCCTTTGGGATTGGTAGAACTTTATTATATGATGAACAAGATTTTCAATAATCATCATCATACCTGACTTGGCTGTCTGAGTGGCAGCCCAAGGCTGTGTGGCTTTAAAGGAACTGTGTTTTGGTTTCTGTGTAAGCAGTAAAGCATTGTGAAAGCTGTTTTTTTGCTGCCTTGGTAAATCCAAGTATTAGAATAACCACCCGTTTGGGGGATTGTCAGCCCCGTTCTTTGCAGTTTGCCCTATTTGAGCAGTCTCAGAATGTGCCATTTGGAAACCCATTCACAGGTTGCTAAAACAATTCCTCTACTTTAGACAGCAAAATAGATACCCAGATTCAGGTCAACACAACACAACATCTGCACACCATTTCCTTCCTCAGTGAACTTAAGAAAAGTCATGTTGTGTTAGACCAAAGGTCCATCTAGCCCAGTATCCTGTCTTTCAACTGTGGCCAATGTCAGATGCTTCAGAGGGAATGAACAGAACACATAATTCTCAAGTGATCCATTCCCCATTAAGCTTTCCCAGCTTCCAGCAAACAGAGGCTAGCGACAACATGACTGCCCATCCTGGCTAATAGTCATTGATGGATCTATCCTCCGTGAATTTATCTACTTATTTTGAAAGCTGTAATAGTCTTGGCCTTCACGGCATCCTCTGGCAAAGAGCTTCACAGGTTGGCTGTGTGTTGTGTGAAGAAATATTTCCTTTTGTTTCTTTTAAACCCCTGCCAATTAATTTCATTGGGTGACCCCTAGTTCTTGTGTTATGAGAAAGAGTAAATAACACTTCCTTATTTACTTTTTCCACACCAGTCATTATTTTATTGACCACTCTCATATCCCCCCTTAGTTATCTCTTTCCCAAGTTGAAATGACCCATTCTTATTAATCTCTCCTCATATGGAAGCTGTTCCATACCCCTAATCATTCTTGATGCCTTTTTCCATAACTTTTTCAATTCCAATATATCTCTGAGTACGAATTAGATACAGTGCTTCTGCCAGAAAAATAGAGTTTTCAATAGTCTAAGTAGCCTCTTATCTCACGGTTAAAGTTGAAACCCCTATCAAAAACTGAAATGTCTCTCTTGCAGCCTGGGGTGAGGAGAGGGACATGGAAATAATCCAGCAAGTGACGGGGAAGCCAAAGAAAGGAGCAAGCGACAGGAGCTGGTCCTGCGGGGAGAAGAGGTAAAACAGGGACGGAGTCTTGGCAAAGAGGCGAGGCAAAGGTTGGGTTTTTGGGGGTCCAGTTAGCAGCAATTAGAAAAGTGACAGTGCATTGCATTGGACATAGACCAGTTCCCCCGCTTGTCATGCTGACACAGCACAGTGAGGTCAGGAAAGAGTTTAAAGTCTTTCTGACTATCTGGTAAGTGATTCAAGGAAGAGGGCCCAGCACCCTGGCACAGTCAGCTCGTCACAGAGCTCAGTCTACTCTCTCAACACAAGTCATGATTTAATACACCTCAATCATATCTCTCCTTAGCCGACTCTTTTCCAAACTGAAAAGTCCCAAACTTATTAGTCTCTCCTCATACGGAAGCCGTTCCATACCCCTAATCACTATTTTTCCCTTTTCTGACCCNCCAAGGACTGCTGTGCTGCCCACGAACTGTATAAAGGGCTCTTGGAACCTGATCCTTTTAATCTCAGATCTGCTTAAGCATCATCAGGGGAAGCTCGAGTCACAAGACTCTGGTCTCCAGTTATACCCTGGATTGCCCTGATAATGAATATTTCAACACTGGACTATAATCTCTTGACTAATTCTGAAAGAACTCTGGAACTCTGAAGCCAGCCATCTCTACTATGAAACTGCCTTAAAAACTCTAATTATGTCTCTGTGTATAATTATCTTTTAATAAATCTTAGTTTAGTTAATAAGTATTGGCTCTAAGTGAGTATTTTGGTAATATCTGAAATATTCATTCACGTGGGAAGTGGTGTATAGAATTTTTGTATTTTTGTATTTTATATTTTATTTTTTATCCTTTGGGATTGGTAGAACTTTATTATATGATGAACAAGATTTTCAATAATCATCATCATACCTGACTTGGCTGTCTGAGTGGCAGCCCAAGGCTGTGTGGCTTTAAAGGAACTGTGTTTTGGTTTCTGTGTAAGCAGTAAAGCATTGTGAAAGCTGTTTTTTTGCTGCCTTGGTAAATCCAAGTATTAGAATAACCACCCGTTTGGGGGATTGTCAGCCCCGTTCTTTGCAGTTTGCCCTATTTGAGCAGTCTCAGAATGTGCCATCTGGAAACCCATTCACAGGTTGCTAAAACAATTGCTCTAATTTATACAGCAGAAGATATATCTAGATTCAGGTCAACACAACACAACATCTGCACACCATTTCCTTCCTCAGTGAACTTAAGAAAAGTCATGTTGTGTTAGACCAAAGGTCCATCTAGCCCAGTATCCTGTCTTTCAACAGTGGCCAATGTCAGATGCTTCAGAGGGAATGAACAGAACAGATAATTATCAAGTGATCCATTCCCCATTAACCTTTCCCAGCTTCCAGCAAACAGAGGCTAGCGACAACATGACTGCCCATCCTGGCTAATAGTCATTGATGGATCTATCCTCCGTGAATTTATCTACTTATTTTGAAAGCTGTAATAGTCTTGGCCTTCACAGCATCCTCTGGCAAAGAGCTTCACAGGTTGGCTGTGTGTTGTGTGAAGAAATATTTCCTTTTGTTTCTTTTAAACCCCTGCCAATTAATTTCATTGGGTGACCCCTAGTTCTTGTGTTATGAGAAAGAGTAAATAACACTTCCTTATTTACTTTCTCCACACCAGTCATTATTTTATTGACCACTCTCATATCCCCCCTTAGTTCTCTCTTTCCCAAGTTGAAATGACCCATTCTTATTAATCTCTCCTCATATGGAAGCTGTTCCATACCCCTAATCATTCTTGATGCCTTTTTCCATAACTTTTTCAATTCCAATATATCTCTGAGTATGAATTAGATACAGTGCTTCTGCCAGAAAAATAGAGTTTTCAATAGTCTAAGTAGCCTCTTGTCTCACAGTTAAAGTTGCAACCCCTATCAAAAACTGAAATGTCTCTCTTGCAGCCTGGGGTGAGGAGAGGGACATGGAAATAATCCAGCAAGTGACGGGTGTGACGGTGCTACCTGTTGGAGCCAGCTGAGGTCACTCAATCAGGGTGAACTGCAAACAAAATGGGGCAGACAAACCCCAAACGCTGGTGGATATTCCAATACTTAGATTTTCCAAGCCAGCACAAAACAACTTCTATATTACCATACAGGTTACTCAGAAGTCCAAACAACGCAGTTCCTTTAAAGTACCCAGCCTCAGGCCTCCGTCCAGACACACCTGTCAGATATGATGATGATTATTGAGAATCTTATCTCATCATATAAAAGAAAAGGTTCTTCCAATCCCAAAGGATTAACCACATACCCAGGTTCAATTATAACTTAGATCTTACCCAAAATACACGCTATAGTCAATTCTTATTAACTAAGCTAAAATTTATTAAAAAAGAAAAGAGAGAGAGTGTTGGTTAAAAGATCAATACACAGACAGACTTGAATTCAATTCTTGAGGTTTAGATACATAGCAGAGGTGAGCCTGTAGTTGCCAAAAGTCCTTTTAGAAATAGTCCATAGGTTATAGTCCAATGTCCATATTCAGGGTGGCTCCAGTCAAAGACTGGGGATCTCAATCCTTATGGCTTAAGGTTCCTCCCTCTTGAAACCAAAGCAGATCTGAGATGATGTATGATCATGTCCCAGGGTTCTTATACATTTTCAGCAGCCTTTTGGCCTGAGAAAACAACAGGCTTAATTCTCCTTCCTCTAAACATCATGGCAATTAGCACAGGGTAATTTATCCATTAAACAGTTCAGCTACAGGTTACTACAACCTTTAAAGAGACATATAGACAAGACTTGTTTGCTGACACCACAAGACCTGAGCAAACATTTACCCTTGAGATCTCTAACAATGCAGACTTGCGTTTTAAAGCTTTATTTATTTACCTATCTCTCTAACCAGTTTTTTAAGGTTCATCCCTAGGTCAGGTTATTCTGTGAGTTAATTAACTCTTTCTGGCCCTGTCATGAGATATTATATTACACTCATAACGTCACAACGGGGAAGCCAAAGAAAGGAGCAAGCGACAGGGGTAGGCCTTGGGGGAGAAGAGGCAAAACAGGGACGGAGTCTTGGCAGAAGAGCTGAGGGAAGGGGCAGGTTTTTGGGGGTCCAGTTAGCAGCAATTAGAAAAGTGACAGTCCATTGCATTGGAGATAGACCAGTTCCCCCGCTGTCATGCTGACACAGCACATTGAGAACAGGAAAGAGTTTCAAGTCTTTCTATCTGGTAAGTGATTCAAGGAAGAGGGCCCAGCACCCTGGCCCAGCCAGCTCATCACAGAGCTCAGTCTACTCTCTCGACACAAGTCATGATTTAATACATCTCAATCATATCTCGCCTTAGCCGACTCTTTTCCAAACTGAAAAGTCCCAAACTTATTAGCCTCTCCTCATACGGAAGCCGTTCCATACCCCTAATCACTATTTTTCCCTTTTCTGACCCTTTTCCAATTCCAATATATCTTTTTTGATATGGGGCGACCACACCTACATTCAATATTCAAGATGTGTGCATAACATGGATATATATAGAAGCAATATGATATTTTGTGTCCTAATTTTATATCACCTTTCTGTGTGAAATATTGAATATTGTCTGTGACGGTACCTCCCATAAGGCTTTGTGGGAATATGACATAACTAGAATATGTTTTGTGCTGCCTGTGCCAGGTACATATCTCTGTAAAGGTTATGGTCTACTATATCTATTCATCCCTTTTGCACACATATATCATTTTGTACTTGAGGTTAAGAATATGGATTGTATACTTGCTTGATCTCTAGGTAAGGTTTGTGAGGCATTTGGTCAGCCTCTTTAGGAAGGAATTCACTAGGTTAAGTACCCGGTCGGGGAACAATGCATCTTGGAATGTTCCAATCCACATAAGAAGTCTTCCTGGAGACATGCAAGATACCATGTGGGTAATGGCTGCTACCTGCAAATACTGAATCATGCATGGGCATGTGACCTGCCCATGTGATTCCGAATCTCCATTTTGTAACTGGATTCTACAGAGGGTGAGGAGGGGGTCCCCACCCACAAGAGACAGTCTATTTAAACCCATGGGAGACCCCTCCATTTTGTCTTCAGCTGGCTAAAGGAGAAGCCTCTCAGCCCCCCCCAGGATATTTGAAGGAAACTGGAACAAGGACAGTAACTACAGGGGGTGTGAGTGATTGCTGGACCCAGGCTAAAAGAAGATCAGCCTGTAAAAGGGAACATTTTGGAACTGGTGAGGATCTTATCTATAGTTAGTGTAATTAGACATAGATTTGCGTATTTTATTTTATTTTGCTGGGTAACTTACTTTGTTCTGTCTGTTACTACTTGTAATCACTTAAATCCTACTTTCTGTATTTAATAAAATCACTTTCTACTTATTAATTAACTCCGAGTATGTATTAATACATGGGGGAGCAAACAGCTGTGCATATCTCTCTATCAGTGTTATAGAGGGTGAACAATTTATGAGTTTACCCTGTATAAGCTTTATACAGGGTAAAACGGATTTATTTGGGTTTAGACCCCATTGAGAATTGGGCATCTGAGTGCTAAGGGCAAGCAGACTTCTGTGAGCTGTTCTCAGGTAAACCTGCAGCTTTGGGACAGGTTATTCAGACTCTGGGTCTGTGCTGGAGCAGATGGGTGTGTCTGGCTTCAGCAAGACAGGGTGCTGGAGCCACTGAGCTGGCAGGGAGAACAGAAATAGAAGTCGTCTTTGCACATCAGCTGGCAGCTCCCAAGGGGGTTTCTGCGATCCAACCCGTCACAATTGTCCATGGCCTTTTATCAAACACATGTATTGTGTTCCTGGGTAACACCCCTCTGGTAGATAAAGCCACACAGCTATGTGTTGATGGACCATCAAGGACCCTTACCTCTCACAATGGGCCATAGAATCAATACACCTCTCTAGGAATACGATCAATGGCTGTTCTTTTCTGTCATCAAAGGATGTAAGGATACGTGATATGCTTGTGTGACCCTGCACTCTAATTTGAGACAATAATTTTCCAGGCACATGGACTGTGGGCTTTGTTTGTTTTGCTCAGGGGCAGGACGCTGGGGCAGAGGCATCTGTCTATAAATAGGATGGCCCTTAATGACTATCAGCCCTAATAAGATCTCACCTCAACAGAAGAAAGAAGTAACTGCATTCTAGGTAAAACCATTTTTCTCCAGGGTCTCTGCACAGGGGTGGGCATGGAAGGAATGGAACCTCCCCAGAAGAGGGAATAAAAAGAGGAGGTGTTGGTTCAGTCCTTCTGTGATGTTGCACTCTATATGATTTTATAAAAATATGCTAATGTAACTGGAATATGCTTCATGCAAAAGGTCTCTTGTAAGGTATCATTACAAATCTTATAATCTACTGAGTGTGATCATCCTATTTGTATAAATGTATCACTCTTGTATCTGAAACTAGAAATATGAAATATAACTCTGAGGGGCTATTGTAATTATGTAAAGTGCGGGCCATTAATGGTGTGACGGGTTGGTTCACAGAAACCCCCTTGGGAGCTGCCAGCTGATGTGCAAAGGCCACCTCTGGTTCTATTCTCCCCTGCCAGCTACAGGTAGTTCCAGCACTCAAAGTCTTGCTGACAGCCAGACACACCTATCTGCTCCAGACACAGACCAGAGTCTGAACCACCTGTCCCAAAGCTGCAGGGTTACCTGAGAACAGCTCACAGAAGTCTGCTTGCCTTTAACACTCAGATGCCCAATTCCCAATGGGGTCTAAACCCAGATAAATCCGTTTTACCCTGTATAAGCTTTATACAGAGTAAACTCATAAATTGTTCGCCCTCTATAACACTGATAGAGAGATATGCACAGCTGTTTGCTCCCCCAGGTATTAATACATACTCTGAGTTAATTAATAAGTAGAAAGTGATTTTATTAAATACAGATAGTAGGATTTAAGTGATTTCAAGTAGTAACAGACAGAACAAAAGAAGTTACCAAGCAAAATAAAATAAAATACGCAAATCTATGTCTAATTGCACTAAATACAGATAAGATCCTCACCAGTTCCAAAATGTTCTCTTTTACAGGCTAATCTTCTTTTAGCCTGGGTCCAGCAATCACTCACACCCCCTGTAGTTTTCAGTTTCCTTCAAGTGTCCTGTGGGGGTGGAGAGGCTCCTTCTTTAGCCAGCTGAAGACAAAATGGAGGGGTCTCCCACAGGTTTAAATAGACTGTCTCTTGTGGGTGGAGACCCCCTCCTCTCCCTCTGTAGAATCCTGTCACAGAATGGAGATTCGAAAATCACATGGGCAGGTCACATGCCCATGCATGACTCAGGACTGCAGGTAGCAGCCATTACCCACATGCTGCCTTGAACGTCCTCAGGTAGACTTCTGATGTGGATTGGAATCTTCCAAGCTCTTTTGTCTGTTAAGTGCCCCCTGACTGAACACCTAATTTGCACATTCCTTTCCCCAGAAGTCACCAAATGTTCTAACTGAGGCCCCTTAGGAATCAAGCAATTACACAGCCCATGTTCATAACTTTGAACACACAAATGGTGCCTGCATACAACTAGGGTGAACATAACTAGTAGATCATAACCTTTACATAGATATGTACCTGGCACAGGCAGCACAAAACATATTCCAGTTATGTCATATTCCCACAAAGCCTTATGGGAGGTACCGTCACAAATGGTGGTTTGGAATCCTGATGACTCCCATCAACCAGGACAATTGACTGCAGATGGTTCTGTTTTACCTGTAAGTCTTCCTGTATGTGTGTGTGCTGGCAAGTGGGTAATGAAGTCTTACAGGAACATGTGATCATGTCACCTGAACTGGAATCCATCTTTAACCTGGTGCATTTCCATTGAGAAGGGGGGGGGCAGAGGGACAAAGGATTACCACTTTATACAAAAGATATATAAATGGGTGGAACAGAACAAAGAAGGGGAGCCATCATGAGAAATCCCCTAGCTACTACCTGAGCTGGAACAAGGGCTATACCAGGGAAAAGGACTGTGCCCAGACTAGGAAGGCGTCCAGTCTGTGAAAGAAACATATTGAAACATCTCTGAGGGTGAGATCTTACCTGTATTCAGTTTCTTACTGTATTAGACATAGACTTGCGTGTTTTATTTTATTTTGCTTGGTAATTCACTTTGTTCTGCCTGTTACTACTTGGAACCACTTAAATCCTACTTTCTGTATTTAATAAAATCACTTTTTACTTATTAACTAACCCAGAGTATGTATTAATTCCTGGGGGGGGGGGGCAAACAGCTGTGCATATCTCTCTATCAGTGTTATAGAGGGCGAACAATTTATGAGTTTACTCTGTGTAAGCGTTATACTGGGTAAAACGGATTTATTTGGGGTTTGGACCCCATTGGGAGTTGGGCATCTGAGTGTTAAAGGCAGGAACACTTCTGTAAGTTGCTTTCAGTCAAGCCTACAGCTGTTAGGGGATGTGGTTCAGACCTGGGTCTGGGTTTGCAGCAGGCTAGTGGGTCTGGCTCAAACCAGGCAGGGCACTGAAGTCCTACGCTGATGGGGCTGGAAAGCAGGGGCAGAAGTAGTCTTGGCACATCAGTTGACAGCCCCGAGGTGGTTTCTGTGATCCAACCCCCCACAGTGGCATAGTTGTGCAGGATCGGTGCACAGCTGATTGCTTTGAGGTTCTAGTAGTGATTTTAAGTGAGTTTTAAGTGTGGTGGCTGGAGAACAGACAAAGTGGTTACTGGTTTGTTATTTTCTCTTTGCTTATTTTGGGTAAGGGAAGAAGGGACAGAAAAGGAAGCAAAATAAGTAAGAGTGGAGATCTGAACAAGCTAGAACTGCACAGGGTGCAGATTGCCCAGAAAGGCTGAACACTGGGCACTGTGAAAGTCCCAGTTAACTAAGAATCCCCTGAGCTGAGTGCTTCTCAGTTTCAGTGAACTGCAGAGGGGTGTGTGGCCCAGCAGAAGAAAGCAGGAAAATGACTACCAGTGAAACAGCTAATAAACTAGAGCTGGCCAGACTGGAAGCAAAAGAGAAAGAAAACGAACATAAAAGACGGATGGAATTAAGACAATTAGAAATTAATTGCTGTGGAGGCAGAACCAGCCAGGGAGGAAGCTGCCCACAAGAGAGCTATGGAGGCAGAAGAGGCTGCCCACGAGAGAGTTATGGAGACCCCTCCATTTTGTCTTCAGCTGGCTAAAGAGAGGGCCTCTCCAACCCCAAAGATACCTGAAAGAAACTGGAACAAAGGACAGTGACTGCAAGGGGTGTGAGTGATTGCTGGACCCAGACTAAAAGGAGATTAGTCTGTAAAAGGAAGCATTCTGGAACTGGTGAGGATCGTATCTGTATTCAGTTTCTTACTGTATTAGACATAGACTTGCATGTTTTATTTTATTTTGCTTGGTAATTCACTTTGTTCTGTCTGTTACTACTTGGAACCACTTAAATCCTACTTTCTGTATTTAATAAAATCACTTTTTACTTATTAATTAACCCAGAGTATGTATTAATACGTGTGTGTGGGGGCAAACAGCTGTGCATATCTCTCTATCAGTGTTATCGAGGGCGAACAATTTATGAGTTTTCTCTGCATAAGCTTTAGACAGGGTAAAACGGATTTATTTGGATTTTAGACCCCATTTGGAGTTGGGCATCTGAGTGTTAAAGATGAGAACACTTCTGTAAGCTGCTTTCAGTTAAGTCTGCAGCTGTGGGGCAAGTAATTCAGACCATGGGTATGTGTTGGAGCAGACGGGTGTGTCTGGCTCAACAAGACAGGGTGCTGGAGTCCTGAGCTGCCAGGGCAGGAAAGCAGGAGTAGAAGTAGTCTTGGCACATCAGTTTTTAGAAGGTCTCTTTCTCTAAGTCTATAGTATATAACTAAACTATTGTTGTACGTAAAGTAAATAAGGTTTTTAAAATGTTTAAGAAGCTTCATTTAAAATTAAATTAAAATGCAGAGCCCCCCGGACCAGTGGCCAGGACCCAGGCAGTGTGAGTGCCACTGAAAATCATCTTGCGTGCCGCCTTCGGCACGCGTGCCATAGATTGCCTACCCCTGACGTAATATAACTGATCATGAAACACAGGTTCATTGCTTAGGAAAAAATATGCAGAATTAACTGATTCAAATTCTGAAACAATGTCATTATATGTTGAAAACTTACGTGTCCAAGGCTATGATAATGGGAGTAATATGAAGGGTAAAGACAATGGTGTGGAAAGGAGAATGATGGAAATCAATCCTAGGGCCTTTTTCGTTCCTTGCAGTGCACATTCTCTGAATTTGGTTGTCAATGATGCTGCTAGATGCTGTTGAAGGCAAGCAGTTTCTTTGACCCAGTGCAACGTGTTTATGTGTTTTTCTCAGGCACAACACGCCGTTGGGAGATTCTGACTCACCATGTGAATTCTTTAACTGTGAAACCACTTAGTCAGACAAGATGGGAGAGTCGCATGGATGCTTTGAAGCCTCTTCGCTATGAACTTGGAAACATTTATGATGCTCTAATTGAAATTTCTGATGACACTACCTTTACTGGATCATCTGGCAATACAGCACGTTCAGATGCAGACGCTCTTGCAAATGGCCTTTCCAAGTTCAAATTTGTGACTTCCCTCATTTTGTGGTAGAATATCCTTTTCGAGATTAACGTCACTACTAATCAGCTTCAGAAAAAGAACCTGAACATACATTCTGCTATTCAGAAACTGCAGCAAACTAAAAATATTCTGGAGGAATTCAGAAGTGATGAAGGGTTTGAAAGAATACTGGTAGGTTCTTTGAGCTTGCTGAAGAAATAGACTTTCCGACAGAATTTGAACTAAAGCCAGTTTGCATTCGGCAAAAGAAACAGCAGTTTTCATATGAAGGACGAGACACACCCATTCAGAACCCAAAACAACGGTTCAAAGTGAATTTCTGCTTCGCAGTACTTGATACTGCTATTCACTTGGTTGACAAAAGATTTCAACAGATGCAGCAGCTAGATTCAGTATTTGGCTTTCTATATGATATCCACAGCTTGCAAAAGAAAACAGAAAAACAGGTAAGAGAATTTTGTATAAAACTGGAGTCGGCATTGTCGCGAATTCCCACCCCTAGGCAGTCATTTGACCTGTCAGGAACAAACACCNTGCAACGTGTTTATGTGTTTTTTTCAGGCTCAACACGCCGTTGGGAGATTCTGACTCACCATGTGAATTCTTTAACTGTGAAACCACTTAGTCAGACAAGATGGGAGAGTCGCATTGATGCTTTGAAGCCTCTTCGCTATGAACTTGGAAACATTTATGATGCTCTAATTGAAATTTCTGATGATACTACCTTTACTGGATCATCTGGCAATACGGCACGTTCAGCAGCAGAAGCTCTTGCAAATGGCCTTTCCAAGTTCAAATTTGTGACTTCACTCATTTTGTGGTAGAATATCCTTTTCGAGATTAACCTCACTACTAAACAGCTTCAGAAAAAGAACCTGAACATACATTCTGCTATTCAGAAACTGCAGCAAACTAAAAATATTCTGGAGGAATTCAGAAGTGATGAAAGGTTTGAAAGAATACTGGTAGATTCTTCGAGCTTGCTGAAGAAATAGACTTTTCGACAGAATTTGAACTAAAGCCAGTTTGCATTCGGCAAAAGAAACAGCAGTTTTCGTATGAAGGACGGGATAGCTCAGTGGTTTGAGCATTGGCCTACTAAACCCAGGGTTGTGAGTTCAATCCTTGAGGGGGCCACTTAGGGATCTGGGGCAAAAATTGGTCCTGCTAGTGAAGGCAGGGGGCTGGACTTGATGACCTTTCAAGGTCCCTTCCAGTTCTAGGAGATTAGTATATCTCCTATTATTATTATTCTGAACCCAAAACAAAGGTTCAAAGTGAATTTCTACTTCGCAGTACTTGATACTGCTATTCACTCGGTTGACAAAAGATTTCAACAGATGCAGCAGCTAGATTCAGTATTTGGCTTTCTATATGATATCCACAGCTTGCAAAAGAAAACAGCAAAACAGATAAGAGAATTTTGTATAAAACTGGAGTCGGCATTGACTCATGAAAATTCGAAAGACATTGATGCAACAGATTTGTGTAGTGAGCTTCAGGATTTTTCAAGATGATTTAAGAAACATTCCACTCCTGAAGAAGTAGNGTGGGGGAATAGATAAGAGGGGAGGGAGAAACAACCTGAGGGGACAAAGAAGGGGGGGGGGATTTCCTCCACAGCATTGACTCATGAAAATTCGAAAGACATTGATGCAACAGATTTGTGTAGTGAGCTTCAGGCTTTTTCAAGATGATTTAAGAAACATTCCACTCCTGAAGAAGTACAGAAGTTTGTTTGTGAAAGTAAACTCACAGACAGTTTTCCAAACATTTTTATAGCTCTACGCATTCTTTTAACTTTGCCAGTTTCCGTAGCTAGTGGGGAACGTAGCTTCTCAAAGTTAAAATTGATAAAAACGTATCTGCGTTCAACAATGGCGCAAGAGAGACTTGTTGCACGTGCCACCATGTCAATAGAGCATGAAATAGCTGGAAAACTGGATCTAAAAGAACTAGTGACTGAATTTTCAAAACTTAAAGCAAGAAAAGTCAAGTTTTAAGAGCACAGAGTGTTTTTTATTCTGAGTGTTCTGTAAATACAGGTTAAAGTTCATTGAAGAGTTTTCTTGTTTCTTTCTATATTGGATGTGGTGGTAAGGGCAGTTAAAGCAGGATAGCGTAATGGATGATTTTGGATTTGTAATAATAAAAATTATAATTAACATTTTTAATGCATTTTTATTTGAAACTGGACTGAAATATCATCTAGCTGTCGTGTACAAATCTATTCTGAAAATTTTGTATCTCTATTTTATCTGATCTCAGAAACGTTGGTTGGACAGACGGACAAACCGAATAATTAAGCCTCTGTTTAAAAAAAAAAGAAAAAAGCTTAAAAACATTAAAAGGAAAAAAGGGGCAAAATGTTTCCCAGTTTACCAAAAACCTCAGCCTAGACCTGCCCTTGGGGTTTAGGGGTGGGGGGCGCCGACTGCATGGTTCGCCTAGGGCGCCAGTTGCTGGCAGCTAGTCTAGGGCCGCCCCTGAACAGAGCTCTGCAGTAACACCAAGGTTCAGAGGTGAACTCTAGGGATATGTCTACACTAAAGGGGACTCAACAGCTGAGTCAAGGGTGAGAATTATTTCGGGGTGGGTGGGTCGGCTTTTGTGGCCTGCATCATGCGGGAGGTCAGACTAGATGATCATAATGGTCCCTTCTGACCTTAAGTTCTATGATTCTATGATAAAGGCCAGACTCTCACCCCAGTTCCTCCAGCATCATTCAGGAGCAACTTCGGTACAGTCAGTGAAATTACTCCTGATTTAGGGCTGGATCCACAGGCCATTGAGATGAATCTTTCCATTGACTTCAATGGGAAGTGGATCAGACCCTTTCAGAGGTGTAGCAAAGATCAGAATCTGGCCCTCAGGCCTTCTTTGCCACAAATTCCCCACTACTGCAGTTTCCCTGGTGAGAGCAAAGGTGAGCATGCCAGTACATTAATCCGGATTGCTCCATGCAGTCCCTGGACTCCAACAGGGCTACGTGTGTAAGGGTTACTCCCATGAGGAAGTGCTACAGGATCAGGATCTTAGTTTAGCAATAGGGGGGAGCTAAGGGGAAATATTGTCCTTGTTCAACTCATTCACCAGGTGTTCATGGCATTCAGTGGATCCCATTGGAGTGCGCTACTTGTTGGTAGCTCAGTTATTTGCCCAAATTCGAATGATGGACTTCCTAAACCCAGCCAGCCATCAGAGCTGTCACTCACCCCGCAAGCTGGTCTTACAAAGAAAGGGAGCCCTTCCCACCACCTCCTATACAAAATAGTGAATCACCCACCAGAGCTCCAGCAGACCCAACTGCTACAAAGCAAACAGCGTGGAGGAGAACAATAGCCAACAGCGAAGATGTACAAAAGTGGAGGCACATCGCAAACTGCGGGCAAACAAGCACCTTTGCCCTTCAGCTCACCAGCTGGCTGCCGTTCACTCTGACTCCCAACCCACAGCAAGTGGGGCAGAGCAGAGGTGGGGGGCTGTACCACTGAGCTACCAGAAAGATATCCAGCACCTCACAGCACCCGAGTCCAGGGCCTCTGGACGTTAACCATCAGAACGCAAAGTGGGTCACTGACCTCTTCTGCAAGGTACATTTTTGGGCATCCGTGAATCCAGGCTAAATCCTAAATCGCCACCCTCACAACAGCAGTCCCGCCAAGGTCAGCGGGGCTGCTATAACCATGTGCTATGGTGGAGCCAAGAGGCTCCAAGCCAGATCTGGGCCTCAGTGTGCTGGTACGAACACACAGTGCCCTGAAGAGTGCACTAGGCAGAGTGGGAGCAAAGGAGTAGTATTGAGTGAGCTGCATTACTGGCCCGAGGAAGGCAAGCAGGATTTGTGGCACACGGTGAGAGAGAGGAACAGGCTTTAAAACGTGCCATAAGACACAAGTACCATCAACGCTAAACAAATCCCTGAAGGTCCCAGAGCCGCTGCGGAGAATCATTCTCATGCCTGGATGGTATTTTAAACATGAAGGGTGGCCGGACGTGGGCCGCTCCCAACATTAACAGAGCCTTTTCTTTCTCTCCCCTCCAGTGGCAGACAACACACACAGTTATGAAGCTGCACACTATCTCCCTTCCACACTGCAGCCAGATCCAGAGTCCATGCGCTGATGGATTCTCCCTGCCAGGCACTAAAGACTTGGATTTTGTTTCATGTTTTTAGATGGCGTGAGCACTCAGTAGCTTTAAAAGAAAGAAAAATCACAGCTCTAACTATCACCTACAGCAGTAGGGATTTCCCCCCCTAGTTACTGCTACACTGGGTAGGATCCCCGGTGCAAGGCATGTGCCATCAGGTGGCCTCTGGGAAAGGCAGCACCTCACAAAAAGGAGGGGAACAGAGGGGCCATGGTCTGCCTTTAGCGTTTGACTTGAGCGCGGTAGGNGGGGGGGGGGGGGGCGGCTGAGCAAAAAAAAAAAGCTGAGCGAGTCCTGCCCCGGCTGAGGAGAGAAAACAAAACACAACAAACCACTGTGCTGCTGGCGGATATCGGGACAAAATGTGTCCCGACCAAAGATCAGTCGGGACGCGGGACAGACACCGAAATATCGGGATGGTCCCGATAAAATCGGGATGTCTGGTCACCCTACCCCCAGGTCCCGGGGGTCCCCGGGGCTTGCCTCCCTCCTTCCCTGGAAGCGGCGGCTCCCTGCCGTCGGGGAGGTGGGGCCCCGGGCTCCTCACCGAGCTGCTGGGGCATCACCGGAGAGCTGCGCCGGGGCAGGGGGTAGCCTTGCCCGCCGGCTCGGGGATCAGCGGGCAGCCGCCTCCTCCCCGGCCAGGCAGCGGCTCCTCTGGGCGGGGACGGCTGCCCACACCCACACCCGCAGGGCTCCGCGGCGCGCAGTGCCCCGGGACCGGGGAGCGCTCTGGCAGCTCGGGGCGGCGCCCGGCTCCGCTTCTCCGGCGGCAGCAGCGCTGGGTCTGCCGCCCGCGCACCCCAGCAGCGGCGCTTCATCACAGGGAGAGCGAGAGGTGGGATCAGAGCAAAGCGCGCAGCGCCCAGCCCCCGGAACTCCGCCTCCGCGCAGAGACAGCGGGGCGCCCCGCGAAGCCACTTCCCCCCACTCTGCACCGGGACTGCCTGGCACCAGCTTCCCCGGTGTCGAAATACCCCCCCCCCCACTCCAGCCTGAAACGTACCGACACCAGGAGGCAGCCCCCCGGGGAGGTTGATTTTCAGAAACTGCTTCTTTAATCCACACAGAATCCCCACCCCCTGGCTTCCCAGGGTTGCGGGGTCTTTCCAATTTAGGCTCCCGACTGGGTCTGGTTCGTGAAGGGCAAGAAATACTTTAAATAGCTTTGTTGAGGGGGCTCAAACGACCGTGCAGGAGGCACTCTCAAATATGCCACGCAAGTGGTATTTTTAAAAATAATCCGGCTCCTAAGGAACTGCTTCGAAACCCACTCAGCTGGGGCAGACGGGTGGAGCCTTCCGTGTCCCTAACCTGGGGGAACGTTTTTTAAACAAACGACACGGTCAATGGAGGGCCCGATCCTGCAATCGGAGCCCCTCGGGGGGACAACGTCCCGAAAGCTCCGTATGGGTGGAAGAAGCCCCGCCCCGCGTGAATCCGATTGCAGGATCGGGGCCTTTAGCTTTTACTGGGTCACACGAACAATGTGTTTGACCAGCCTGCAGTTCATTCCCGAGCTGAAACCAGCCCCCAAAGGTTTCTCCTTCCCCAAATTCTTGGTGAACTGGGAGGCTTCCTTTGAACCTTTGCTTTTGGAGCTACATGATTGGTCCCTTAGGTCACGTGGGATTGGTACCCATTGGATGACCTAGCCCAGGGGTCCGCAACCTTTCAGGNCCCCGGCCCCTCTGGGCTTGGGCAGCTCACAGCCCCGGCCCCTCTGGGCTTGGGCAGCTCACAGCCCCGGCCCCTCTGGGCTTGGGCAGCTCACAGCCCCGGCCCCTCTGGGCTTGGGCAGCTCACAGCCCCGGCCCCTCTGGGCTTGGGCAGCTCACAGCCCCGGCCCCTCTGGGCTTGGGCAGCTCACAGCCCCGGCCCCTCTGGGCTTGGGCAGCTCACAGCCCCGGCCCCTCTGGGCTTGGGCAGCTCACAGCCCCGGCCCCTCTGGGCTTGGGCAGCTCACAGCCCCGGCCCCTCTGGGCTTGGGCAGCTCACAGCCCCGGCCCCTCTGGGCTTGGGCAGCTCACAGCCCCGGCCCCTCTGGGCTTGGGCAGCTCACAGCCCCGGCCCCTCTGGGCTTGGGCAGCTCACAGCCCCGGCCCCTCTGGGCTTGGGCAGCTCACAGCCCCGGCCCCTCTGGGCTTGGGCAGCTCACAGCCCCGGCCCCTCTGGGCTTGGGCAGCTCACAGCCCCGGCCCCTCTGGGCTTGGGCAGCTCACAGCCCCGGCCCCTCTGGGCTTGGGCAGCTCACAGCCCCGGCCCCTCTGGGCTTGGGCAGCTCACAGCCCCGGCCCCTCTGGGCTTGGGCAGCTCACAGCCCCGGCCCCTCTGGGCTTGGGCAGCTCACAGCCCCGGCCCCTCTGGGCTTGGGCAGCTCACAGCCCCGGCCCCTCTGGGCTTGGGCAGCTCACAGCCCCGGCCCCTCTGGGCTTGGGCAGCTCACAGCCCCGGCCCCTCTGGGCTTGGGCAGCTCACAGCCCCGGCCCCTCTGGGCTTGGGCAGCTCACAGCCCCGGCCCCTCTGGGCTTGGGCAGCTCACAGCCCCGGCCCCTCTGGGCTTGGGCAGCTCACAGCCCCGGCCCCTCTGGGCTTGGGCAGCTCACAGCCCCGGCCCCTCTGGGCTTGGGCAGCTCACAGCCCCGGCCCCTCTGGGCTTGGGCAGCTCACAGCCCCGGCCCCTCTGGGCTTGGGCAGCTCACAGCCCCGGCCCCTCTGGGCTTGGGCAGCTCACAGCCCCGGCCCCTCTGGGCTTGGGCAGCTCACAGCCCCGGCCCCTCTGGGCTTGGGCAGCTCACAGCCCCGGCCCCTCTGGGCTTGGGCAGCTCACAGCCCCGGCCCCTCTGGGCTTGGGCAGCTCACAGCCCCGGCCCCTCTGGGCTTGGGCAGCTCACAGCCCCGGCCCCTCTGGGCTTGGGCAGCTCACAGCCCCGGCCCCTCTGGGCTTGGGCAGCTCACAGCCCCGGCCCCTCTGGGCTTGGGCAGCTCACAGCCCCGGCCCCTCTGGGCTTGGGCAGCTCACAGCCCCGGCCCCTCTGGGCTTGGGCAGCTCACAGCCCCGGCCCCTCTGGGCTTGGGCAGCTCACAGCCCCGGCCCCTCTGGGCTTGGGCAGCTCACAGCCCCGGCCCCTCTGGGCTTGGGCAGCTCACAGCCCCGGCCCCTCTGGGCTTGGGCAGCTCACAGCCCCGGCCCCTCTGGACTTGCTGCATCAGTTATGAAAGTAATACAATTGCTTGAGCTCCGGCACCTTTCATTACAAATGAAGCACTGAAAAAAACCTTCCAAAAGAAAACACTCCACTGCACTGCACTGCACTGCACTGCACATGCTTCTTCCCCCGGGAGAACAAACGAGCGGTGACAGACCTCATCATGGTGCTTCCTGCACTCCTGGGAGGTGATGAGCGTGCGATACCGATCATAGAGTCAGATTCGGATTTCCTTTTTGCAAAGGGGGTCAGAGCAAAGTCCTCTTGAGAAATTGCTGAAATCCTAGTGGATAATTTCCCTCACTATTTACCCATCTGTAATGAAGATACTGTCTGTGAAATGTTGCAGTGCCCGGACATGACCTTTCACAGCATAATTGGAATCAGGCTGGTCAGTCATATGATGATTCCACGGCAGCTGAAGATCAAGGAAGCAGTTTTCTACTTACAGCAATACAGAGGGTTAATGCTGCCACCGGCCTATGTGCAGGATCCCCTGTTGGGCTCAATGAGTCTGTTGGGCATTGATGGATGGCAGGATCAGGCCCTAATGCATTTTAAAAGCAAAATCTTTAAAAGGTGAAAATTACCCACATTGGCACAAAACTGGTTGGGCGGGAAGAACCAAATGAAGGATTGGGGAGTGGTCAGAAACATCCCCTGCCCCCATAGGGAAGGGCATGCGGCTGCCCTTCTGTGATTGCTACTTCAGCTTTTCTTCCCCCCTACCCAGATTCATAGTGGTTAAGGCCACAAGGGAGATCATTAGATCACCTAGTCTGCCCTCCTGTATATCACAGCCCAATACACTTCACCCAGTTACCCCTCGGTTTAGCCCCAGAACTTGCATTTGGCTAAAGCATCTTCTAGAAAGGCATCCAGTCTTGATGTTAAAAGGTACCAAGAGATGGGGAATCCACCACTTTCCTGGGCAGTTTGTTCCAATGATTAGTCATCCTCACGGTTAAAAACCTGTGTTATTACGCGTGTGAATTTGTCCAGCTCCAGCTCCCAGCCATTGGTTCTTGTTGTGCCTCTCTCCCCTGAGCTAAAGACCTCATTAGTACTTTTGACATGCCTGCGGGCTCGTCTCCACTGCAGCAGTTGGCTCAAGGGAAGTAGGCTCCATTTTGAAGTGTGGCGGCTCTCGCTGGAGTTACTGCACTCAAACTAGCCTAACTTGAGTGACAGCGACCACATATCAAAACGCTGGGAGTTACACAGAGCGACCGGATTAGCAGCACCCAGAGAGTGGATTAGCGGCGGATAGCTGGCGCGGTGGCATCCCCACTGCATCGCTAGCTTAAAGCACCACTTGACTCGCGCTAGAGATTTTTGTGTGTGGATGGGAGTTGAGTTAGGGGTAACACTCAAGCTATAATTCCAGTTAACAAGCCCTGAGTCACAGCCAGTGAAACTGAGCAGGTAACAGCCTAGGGCTATGGCTACGCTTGCAGGGGTAGAGCGCCGCCCTCAGCAGGGAAAACGCTGCCGTGTGTTCACACGGTCAGCTGCCAGCGCAGTGGCGTGGCCACGTTAGCAGCTCTTGCGACGCCACAGAGAGCAGTGCATTGTGGTAGCCATCCCAGTGGGCAAGTGGCTGCAGCGTGCTTTCCAAATGGGGGGGGCGGGTGGAGTGTGACAGGGAGTGTGTTGTGTGTATGTGGGAGGAGAGACAGTGTGTTTTGGGGGCAGAGTGTGTCAGCATGCTGCCTTGTAAGTTCAGACAGCGGCCGGGGGAAACCCCGACATTAGCCCCCACCCCCTCACCCCCTTCTTTCACACACACACATGCACAAACGCCTGCCTCTGCAGCAGCAGCATTCCACAGTGATGGGTTGCTTTGTGTCCCGGCAGATAAGCAGCCGGGTGTCAGAAACGGAGCTTTGAAAGGGGATCTCCGCATGCCTGCAGCCGAGTTCAAAACAATGACCAGAGTGGCCACTTGACTTCAGGGGATTATGGGACGTTTCTGGAGGCCAATCACAGCGCAGTAATGCAACACATCGTCCACACTGACACCGCGGCATTTCAACCGGAGCGCAGCAAGCTCTATGCTTCTCATGGAAGTAGGTTAACCAGGAGCGCTCCAGCCGCAGAGTCCAGGCGCTTTAAGTGCCTTGCCAGTGTGGACACCTCAGGAGTTAGGGTGCCTGGGGCTGATTTGATGCGCTCTAACTTGCAAGTGTAGCCAAGGCCTTAGAAACCGACTAATCTACCTTCCTTGGCCCCAGATGAATGATATGGGAAAATGAAACAAACATTTAATAATGAAAAGTAAGTTTAACTACATCCATTTTATGGTGAAAAACCTCAAGAAAACTCCTTGTTGAGCCAAATCCTCTCCCTCTCTCTCTCCTTTCATTGTAACTTTGAATCTCACCTAGTAGTCAACAGATATTTCTTTAGTGAATATAATTACATGTTTACTTGCAGTGCATTATTGAGCTATTAGATGTCTCTCTGCACTGTGTAGAGTTCCAGGCATAGTTTGGTCCCTGGTAAACAAAGCAGACTAAGCAAGAACTCAAGCTGTGTGGAAGCCTGTTTTCTCATGTCTACAGTTTATAGCTATTTCCTTTAACAAATGTCTCCTATTTAATAAGGTCTGTGATTCCATCTATGGAAATTCCCCTGGGGCAATACTTCATAATGTCACATCACACTCACTCTAGCATCCTCAGCCTTGCCATTCTCGGGAGAACCGTGGCCAGCTCCAGGGCACCTTCATCACCAAGGCTGTTCCATGACAATCTAAATAAAACCAGGAACATCAGCTGGTTGGTCACCTGAGGCAAATGAAAGCGTAAGCCCCAGAGATACAGCAGCAGCGCTTTGGTGCAGTCTCCATCACATACCAGCACAATGATTTCGGAGAGCCAAAGTCATACAGCGAACCACAAGATTTTAGCAAGGGAAAGAGTTTATTTTGCTCTGACCCTAGGGGGAAACTTTCCCCTGTCGCAGCCTAGGGAAGCTTTATTTCCCCCCTGCTTTCTACTCTTCCCCTTGAGGAACTACCTCATGGCCACAATATCTTTCTATGCAAGACAGGACTCCACAGAACTGAGTGGGGCGCTGCTCATTCTGTGGGCCAGCTGGCCCGGGGAGTGAGTGACTCGGGTCTCCTGTACATCAGCTCAGAACGTCACCGCGAGGCAGCTCCTTGCTCTGTTCATGGGGTTAAACTGTCACAGCAGGCCGTAGCTAATGGGGCCCACAACAGCGCCCGTTAAATTCTCCTACCTGCCCTTTATTCTGAGCTCTGTCTAACAGGATTTCATTTGACCTTTCAGAGGATGAGAGTTTTTGCTTTCTGGAGGGAGTTTTTGTCCTGACTGGAAGGGGAGAGGCTCAGACTCCAGCTGTCAGCACCTGCTGAGCAGGGGGATGTTCCAAATGGCACAGCGGTGAGACCCTATGAAAATGGGCGGGGGGCTACGGTTTTGTTGCAGTAACTGCAGCTGTTAGTCGACATCACAACTTTTTAGAATTGCTGCAGATTTCCGCACCGCCAGCCCTTGGATGCTGCCATCCGCAGCACAGACTAGCCCTTCTGCAACCGGCTCCGGGCACCTTGTCGCAATGCAGAGGCACCACCATGCAAGAGGTTCACCTTGGTGGCAGGGAGCAGAAGCGCATGGAGCCGGCTGCAGAGAGGCTGGTTCCTGCCTCCGGCAGCAGCATCCAAGGGCTGGCAGTGCTGAAATGAGCCAACAGCAGCTTGGCCTGGCAGGAAGCTGCAGCGCTTGCGGGGGAGGGGGGGGCAGGGTATGCCACTGCTGCCTCTGGGGCAGGGGTGCCCAGTCCGTGTGCCCCTGCCCGCTCTGGGTTGCAATGGCAATTCCCTCCTGGGGTGGGAGGAAGCAGGGCTGGCAGCAGGGAAGAGTTGTGGCTTTGGCGTGATTACACCATTTATTATAAAATAGGGACATTTTGCAGGATCGGGGCCTTATATTGTAACAATTTCCTGGCCATTTAGGGAATTCACAAGTGTCACTCTGTTGCACCCCATGGCCACTCAGAGCTTGCCAGTGACAGACGGATTAGAACTCAGGACTGCCTGCTCCAAAACCAGAAACCGGTAACACTGCAGCTAAAGGAGACTCTTCCTTACCCGCTAGCAGTATAGGAGCTGTGACACATAGCTGAGCAGTTCTGATTCCATCCAATGGAAGGCAGTGACACGCATACACACTAACCAGTTCAATACATATCACCTGAGTGATTGTGAATGTAGAAAGTCAGCTGCGAGCCCCTGCTAGATGGTTAGGAAATTGTCATAATGTACACTGTGCTCCCATTCTGATCTGGTAGCTTTTCATACCCACTTTACAACGGGGCAGGGCAGCAGAGAATCAGGACCAGTAACTTGCTTCTCTCGCTCTCTCCCACGAGATGCCATGATGCCGACAGTAAGGGGCGTACGTTAAAGGGGAAGGTTTGGGTTTCATTTCCACTGACCTGCAATTTCCATTCAGGTTTCAATAAGACACCGCGAGACCTAGGCAGGAATGAACGTGCACAGTAACCAGAAGACAGGCAGGTGCTAACTAGTGTGAAATGGATATTCGGGCCCCGAGGCGAGATATATACCCACACCCTGCACTCACATGATCTCTTCAATGACGGGACAACGACTGAAGCCGAGGGCAAGATGTTTGGAAACGCCATCGCTGATTCCACAGAGTTTCAGTCTAAAGGGAAGCAGGATTTGGAAAGACAAATGGAATGGCTGGTCCACACGGCCGGCAGGCAGTTTATCGCAGGAAATGTCAGGGACTCCATTCGCGCGTCTGGAATCCCCTCGGGAACGTCTACGCCACGTTTTACAACCCGCGGGAGCGCGTCTCGGAGCCCGGGTCTACAGACTCCGGCTCGTGCTGCGGCACTGAAAACAGCTGTGTAGACACTGCGGTGAGGGCTGCGAAACCTACCCCACCCCTAGGCTTCGGAAACCGAGCTCCATCCTGAGTGTCTACACAGCTGTTAGAGGCCCCACCCTTTGGGTCTGAGCGCGGCAGGGGAAGTGCCTGTATTCCGCCATTGTGCTCCCTCATCAAGCCATGGGGTCTGCTTGAGGCCAATTCTCCCCTGTGTAAATTAGAGCAGCCACAGGCCACACCCCGTGGGTCAGCTGGCGTCAATGGGCATAGGTCCACTGAAGTCAACACCAGCGGAGAATCAAGCCCCGCTGGCTGGGTCACCGCTGCAATCTTGTCCTGAGAACCACAGATCCACTGTGCCGCACGCAATTCAACTTACTCAATCTTCCCGAGCCGGGTGAATCGTGGACGCCCCTCTGACAGGGTGCAGATGGCGCCTTCCCCAAAGCTGTTCTCTGACAAACTGCAAGGACAGTCAGAACGCACTGAGTGGTTGTAAGAAGCTGTGATCAGAGAAGAGACACTGGGCTGCTAACGCTGGCAAAAAACAACCCCATTCCTTAACAAACAGTAGTGCTGAGGCGAGGGCTTGAGAAGAGGAAGGATGGTCAGTGGCTACCTTGGGAACCCCAGGTTCAATTCCTGGCTCTGCCACAGACTTCCTGTGTGACCTTGGGCAAGTCACTTAACCTCCCTGTGCCTCAGTTCCCCATCTGTACAATGGGGACAATAGCACTGCCCTGCCTCACAGCGTGTTGTAAAGGTAAATGCATTGAAGACTGAGAGACGGGCCATGTCAGTACCTAAGATAGAGAGCTGCTGCTTTGTAAAACACACCCTGGATCAACGGTTCACTCTGCCCACTTGTTTGCAGTGGGAGAGAATAAGTCATAGGACGGTCTCTAGTTGGTGTCTCTGGGGCTGAACCAAAGGTTATCTCAACTCTTTGGAAGTGTAAAGACATCGCTGACAGCTTGAAGTGTATCCTGGGGCAGAAGGCAAGTGCATTCTCACACTTACCAGCAGGTGGCACCCGGCTGTCATTTAACCTAAAGAGGTTGCTGACGAAATAAGCAAGTGCATGGCATCAGGGCAATTTAATTTGATTTCCCCATCAGTTTTATTTCAGAAAGTTATTTGCTTCAGCTGTAAAGAGTTGTTAGCTAGAGGTTACAGAAGGAGTCCTTTATACTGAAAGAAAGGCATCCCAAAGCATTTTCCATTTGCTGTCTGATTATTTTGTGTTACCTCCTGTCACACACAGCATCCCACATTCGGGCCTAGGCTGGCTGGCGGATGGTGATGCTAAGGGAGCAATATCCTGATACAATGTCGCGAAGAGGGAATAAGCAGGGAAGGTCTCCCTGAACACGCTCTGTAACTCAGTTCATGAAGCAGGATTGACCTACAGGCTCTGTGCATTTGCAGAGAGGCTTTAAACTCCATGGGTGGAATCCAGGCCTCAGTGAAAGCAAGTGGAGTTTTCCCATTGATTTCAATGAGGCCAGGATTTCACCCTAGATAGTTGTAAATTCTACACATAACTGTGTACTATTGTTTGTACACTAAGGATACGTCTACACTACCCCCCGGATCGGCGGGTAGTGATCGATCTATCGGGGATCGATTTAGTGCATCTAGTGTAGATGTGATAAATCAATCCCCGAGCGCTCTCCCCTCGACTCCGGTACCCCACCGCCGCGAGAGGCGCAAACGGAGTCGACGGGGGAGCGGCAGCAGTTGACAGCACCGTGAAGACGCCGCGGTAAGTCGACCTAAATACGTCGACTTCAGCGTCGCTATTCTCGTAGCTGAAGTTGCATATCTTAGGTCGATCCCCTCCCCTAGTGTAGACCAGGGCTTAGTTTTACATGGAAGCCAATATATAATCCAGACCGACAGGCAGAGGTACACCAAGTCCTATTTCTTAAAACATCCCTATTCATTCCCAACTGCACCTACCTTATCTCTTCTAGCTGCTGGCATTCCACCAGGCCTTTGGCCAGCGGTGTTCCTCCAAGTGAACCAATGTTATTGGACTGCAGACTGGTGAGAGAAGAAATTCAGACACAAACTTTTCAGAAGAAAACTGTAACAAATCCTTTTATATGCGACTTCCTGTCAACGAAACAGCTGCTATTCTGGAACTGACACCCAGGATTCAAACGGAATCACTATCTTTGACATTTGCACCCTTCTTTATGAGACCTTGAGAACAGCGACAAACCAGTGATCGGAATGTGGCTAGCAATTTGTACTCTAACTAGCCACCCCGATGTACCCTCGTTCACTTCCGTGCATCTGGAGGGTGAAATCTTGACCCCACTAAAGTCAAAACAAAACTCCCGGTTGACTTAAATGGGGTTAAAATTTCACACGTAACCTCCCCTTGCTTTTCACATGCGACGCTTGTTCGCAAAGCAGCTGGAGTTAGACAGAGAGATTTAGCTCTGCATGAATAAATTATGGACAAAGATCGACCAGTCACCATAAGAAGCAATGCCCCCAGGAAATGCTCTAAGATAGTAGAGAGAAAAATTAGGGTCGTTTAACAGTTTTGCTGCTGTGGCAGGGCAGGGCAATGTTCTATTGATTAGAGGCTTGGCAAGACTTCCACATGAGGATTAAAAACCTAGCACTATTCAGTTTAGAGAAGAGACAAATAAGAGGTGAGAAAATAATGAAGGGCCAGATGGATGCGCCTATTTACCCTCTCGTCAGATGAGAACAAGAGGACACCCAAGAGCATTAACATGTAACATATTCAGAACTGATTAAAGGACGTCTTTTATACATTTCCTAACTAATCTGTGGAACTCATTGCCACAAGATATTACTGAGGCCAAGAGCTTAGTGGGAATGAGGAAAAGATTTTATAATAGTCAAACTATGTTAGGAAGCACTGGAAGCAGGTAGGTAACGAAACCTGGTCTTGGCACGTCTTTGTTCACTTCATGCATTTTAGATTTGTTTAACCATGTAACCGATTCATTGTTCACCTGCTTCCATTTTCAGTCTCTTTTTTATCAGTCCCAGTATTTCCGGGGTGCCCTGCCTCTTGGAATGTGAGTACAGAAGTGGAAGCAAGCACTTACTGAAGGATCTTCAAGTGGCCCATGCTAGGCAGAGAGAGGGAGAGTCTCGCTGCCGTCTTGTCTCCGACATGGTTCCTGGCTAATCTGAAAACAATGTGAAACTTTATTTGTGATGAACTAACGGTCCTAATTCCTCACTCCAACCCGTGTCTGTGTCTCCTGTTAATGTTAAGAGGAGCTGCACACGCTGAGGGTAGAACATAAATGTCCTTACTTAACCCTTTGGAGACTGAATATACTTATAGACAGAAATAATAGTTATGCTTCATAATCCAGTCATTAAATAGTCCATTAAAACATGGTGTAATTACCCTGTGGTTATACTTCCTGATACCGCTGCGATTACCACTAACTCATACAACCAGCAGGTTAATTAAATAATTCAAATACTTGTTATTTCCCCTTTATCGCCATAGAGATTAGGCCCCATTCCTTCAATCCAGACTGCAGGGTAGGAACTCAGTCAGGATCTTCAGGAATACAGAACAGCCTTCTGCTACTTGAGCTAAAGGAGAAACTCCATCAGCTCCCAGTAGTAGTAGGCTACTTTCCTCGATGTGCACTAGCCACTTGATGGGGATGCGACACAGGTGTGTTATGCCACCAGCACCCATGTGGCGTCCTGTTGACTCAACTGACTCACATGCGCCATGAGCTGACTGCATGGTATGACTGGGGCCTTATGCTGTAATTATATTTTTTGATGCATGAGCCTAGTCCAATATCCTATCATCTGGAGGCTAACTGGGTGGGTTATACATTTTAACTGCAACAGAAATAATTTTCCCCACTCTGGTTAAAGATTTGTATTATTTCATAGGATATCAACACTTCTCTTCTGCAAACTAATAGGGAGTTAGATGAACAACAATAAATTTAGTGATGGTCCTTGGCTAACAAAGTCTCAAATCAGCCCCAACCCCCATTTTTAATATAGTAATAATTGAACAGCTTTCATCTTTATTTCGTAGGTAACACACACATCAGGCAGATGTGTGGCACATTCTAGGCCAAGGGTGGGCAAACCTTTTGGCCTAAGTGCCACATCTGGGTATAGAAATTGTATGGTGGGCCACGAATGCTCACGGAATTGATGGTTGGGTGCAGGGGGTACTCTGGGCTGGGACTGAGGGGTTTGGAGGACGGGAGGGGGATTAGGACTGGGGCAAGGGGCTGGGGTGCAGGGGGGGCTGAGGGCTCTGGCTGAGGGTGCAGGCTCTGTGGTGGGGTTGGGGATGAGGGGTTTGGGGTGCAGGGGGGTTGAGGGCTCTGGCTGAGGGTGCAGGCTCTGCGGTGGGGTTGGGGATGAGGGGTTTGGGGTGCAGGGGGGTGGAGGGCTCTGGCTGAGGGTGCAGGCTCTGCGGCGGGGTTGGGGATGAGGGGTTTGGGGTGCAGGGGGGTTGAGGGCTCTGGCTGAGGGTGCAGGCTCTGCGGTGGGGTTGGGGATGAGGGGTTTGGGGTGGCGTGACAGGGAGCACAGGGCATCGTAATAATGAGCTACCACTGAAGCAGGCCCGGAGACGCCAATCCAAAGCTTGTCAAGAGACACACAGGTCTCTCCATCAAATAGCTTGGAAGAGAACAGCTTTCTAATGCATTAGGTTAGACCATCAGAGCACTGGCATGGGGAGCCTATGGCTGCTTTTTCTCTCAGCGGGTGTCCCCTTCATGGCCTAAGATTTGGGGTGAATTTTCTTACCAGCTGAAACTGGCCAGAAAGAGAAATTTCTCCGTTTCCCCCCACACTTTTGTTATGAAATAAATATAGCGGTGTTGGGACGTGCTGCTTTGAAAGCCCTAGAGGCGGAAACCCTCCATGTAGCTACAGACCAGGTAATGCCCGGGCTAGGGAAGTGTACCACTATCCCATCAGCCAACACACCAGGGCATTCACTCCCTGCGGCATATTCCCCCGTTGGCCTCCAGGTCTCCAATAACGGGAGAGACTTGTGCTGCTTTTTGCTACGTGGACACTGGTCCGCTAAAAATTGTGTTGAGATTACTGCCCAGCCCGGACACAAAGCCAATTGCAGTCAATATAGGAGCCTTCCCAGGAACTTCTATGCAGGTCAAATAAAATCAGACATGAACATTCCCCCCAACCTTGGCTCTAACTCTAATTAATCCCATTATTCAACCCAAAATATAAAGCGACTCACTTGACTCTCTTTAGATTTTGCATTTCCAGCAGGAGCGTGGCTATTTTTTCCAGACCAGCATGTTCAATCTTGTTATGGCTTAAACTTTAAAGGGGAAAAAAAGCCACATTATGAAAGAAAACGCTGAGTTTCCCATTGAGCGCAATGTCTTGTTTAACAGCTCTAATCTGTTGGAGGGAACCAAAATTGCTTCACTATTCACAGCTGAATGAACTTCCAAAGTCAACAAGGGGTTTGTTTTCACTGCGGCTTGTGTTCGAGAAGAGACAGGGCTTGGCTGCAATGAAGAAAACTAACCAAAAAAAGGGGCCTGAGACTGGATCTAGATTCAAACGTTTCCAGATCTTGGGAGCGCTGGGGCCCGTTCTCAGAGACAGCTACAATACACAGCTCCGGATCCACATTGTGACAGAGGGTGTTCAAACTTGGAGATTCGGCTGAACCCATTATATGCCAGCTGCTCAGCTCGGATCAGACCAAAACTGGCTCCGGTTTTGCAGCTGAAGTTTTGGTTTGATCCCATCTGTAATTCAAGTAGCCCAGACACTAGAGCATTAGCAACCCCCGTAAAACTTGCTTCTTTCATATAACTGCACCGAAGAGCACCCCCTGGCTGGAGCTCTATAATCCATCCCCGTCACTGGCAGAGAGATTACAAGAAAGGAGGAACCCACTTGATTTCTTCCATCTGAGGAGCATTCTTCAGAGCTTCGGCCAGGTGGGAGTAGCCTCCAGTACCAATATTGTTATTGTTCAAGCTGGAAAGAATAATCACAGAATGCCACACATTAGGCTGTTATTCAGTGGCATGGCTTTATGGAGAGAGGATGAATTTCACCTGTGTGCAGAGGGCCAGCGCAAGGCCTATGGGCCATCTGAGTCCCACTTAAGGCTTCAAGAACAGAGATATAAATGGAATGCAAGTGGCGCATTGGTGTTGGAATTCAAAAAGAAAAAATATATCTACGCAATGCATCATCCCGCTTGAAAAAAAGTGCTACCATCAACCTCTGAAACAGCTGCATGTATCCACGGGAACCACTGAACAGTATACTTAACAGCGACATGATCAACTCCGTGGTGTCCTGTAACGTAACTGTAATGCTATCGCTACTGGAGATTCTGCTGGCTGTGCAAGTGAAAGCCCCCTCTGTGCTCCCGCAAAGCAGGAGATTATGATCTTGGCTACATGTTTGTCTATTAACTGGACTTACCTGGGAGTTTTTGTGGGCTCACTGGGTGCATGTGAATTTTTACGGGCACATCTGTTGTGCTCAGCTTTGCAAATCTGCCCCTGAATGTTTCCTCTTCTCAGTGTATTTGCTGCGCAGAGGAGGATGGACACTTTTTTTAATTTTAAATATTTTTTAAAATGCTACGTCATCATTACTTAGTCAATAAAAGTAGGGACTACCAAAAATAGCAGCNCTGTTGTGCTCAGCTTTGCAAATCTGCCCCTGAATGTTTCCTCTTCTCAGTGTATTTGCTGTGCAGAGGAGGATGGACACTTTTTTTAATTTTAAATATTTTTTAAAATGCTACTTCATCATTACTTAGTCAATAAAAGTAGGGACTACCAAAAATAGCAGAATATTGACGCAAATACTGCAGCTGCTGCTAGCGTCACTGCAGAATTGTAGAACAGTGCAGCACCTTTGTGCTAAGATAGTTATCTCTTTATGTTAGTATTTATCTGACCCCCTCACTGCATTATCCCAGGATAGACTGGTGGCACGGTCTTGTTAGGCCCAAAGCAATGTTTGACAGCATGGGAAGGATTCAGACTGCAGTACCCGGGTGACTCAGACATTAACAAACCTGTGAAGTAGGGAGGGGATTATTACCCCTATTGCACAGAGGTGAAACTGAGGCACAGACCAGCTCAAGGTCACACAGGGTGTGTGGCAGAACTGGAAAAATGAACCTCCATCTCCTGAGACCCCAACCAGGGCCATGTACACAGGCCCAGCTTGCCTTGCTGCTATGATAGCAGGCCTGTCTACAAAGAGGTCAGACATACTCACGGTGGAAACTTTCCTTCTTGAGTCTAGCCCAGTGCATATAACATACACAGATTCCTTAGGGCTCAATCTGCTCTCCAGAGACTACGCAGTAGCTAAGCTGGGCATCTCTGTGGGAAGCTCAGGGAATGAATCACAAAAGTTCCTTCTCTCGCTAGTGTCTGTACGGCCCCGCTAACACTACAGTACATGAAGGCCTGCGCAGACATACTCACAGGAGTCTTTTCAGCAAAGGCATTTTGTGAAGTCCTGGCACCAGCATGAGAATGGCCGTGTCATCGAGTCCCAGGGAGCCGAGGCTAAGAGGCAAATGGACACAGGAATGAGTGTGCACGGATCTAAACGGATAGTTCACAGAGCATGACCAATTTGCTAGGCAGGAGCTGTCAAAGCAATGGGAGGCTGACGGAGGCCAGAGCTCTCTGTGGAAGCCGTGTCGTTATGTTGATCCCACATGGTTAGGAAAGGGAAGCCTCTTGACTGCCGTGTAAACGTTTTGCAGCTCTGTCTCCTGCATAGTGTAGGGCTGCTGAGGAGACTGCAATGGGAAATACTCTTTTCTGGTGTTACAAAGACCCTACCCCACTGAAGTCAATGGGAGTTTTGCCATTGACTTCAATGGGCGCGGGATGAGGCCAAAGGTGCATAAAACACATGGACAGCATGAGAGGCAAGTTCTTCATTCCCTTTCAGCCAAAACTGTTCCCAGGAGACCTGGAGAAAGGAAGAGCTGCCTCTCTGAGACCTCAAGTAATTACAAAGGCTGAGAATTGCATGGTCATTATTAACAGAGACGGGTAGAAATGTTTCAGACGTAAGAATTCTTCATTTTTGCTTCCAAACCAAAAATATCGTGAAAGCATTTTGAGATTCCCCCCACCTGCCAATACATTCATTTCTCAATGGAAATTTATAATGGGAAAGTTTATTGCTCTTCAACAGGTTGTTTTGTTTGGTTGGTTGTTTTTTGCATTCCCAATTTTGACTGGACAGCTTAGTCACATGATGAGATTCCCTCCCCCTCCCCAAAATGAAAATGTTCATTTGAGGATATTACCAATTTTTAAAGCAAATAAAAATTTGATAATGGGAAAATAACAGACATCCTTATATCAAGGGTCATATAGCTTTTGTAACAGGTGGTTACTATTTTGGGAATTTGAACAAAATACACTGATAATGATTAAAGGCTGGCCAATCACAACTAGGTCTCTTTTGCAGGTAACAAATACAGGTTATAAATAAGATTTATTAATAGTTGTATGGAAAGTTAATGTATGTTAATAACAATAACATTTTAAAAAGTCCAGTGAGATTTCCAATAACTGCTAAAACACCTTCTTTTAAATTGCACATCCTGTTATTTCACTGATGGTCACAACACTAGGTTTTATGTCTGACTGTGTGACATGGATGTCAGAAAATCCGTGTATTAAATGTAGAAAAATGAATACAAAAAATAAAACAAAAATCAGTGGAAAATAAAATGTCGGTCCTTCTAAAAACCATCAGAATTAAAATGTTTTAGAAATTCTTTTAATTTTCTTTTATCTGCTCTCATTATAAACGGTGTTGAGTTTTCAGGGTTCTTTATAAGAACCAAATAAAATAAGCAGGCTCAAGACACTAACAATTCTGCAACTTTTCGCCTGTAAGATCTTTGGGGCAAGGATGCTGTTTTCTAAGGGTGATGCCTCCACAGTGATATGAATGATCAAATAATTTACTTTACGATCTTTAGGTTGCAACACTCATGGCTAGAGCTGAGCAAAATTCTTTGCAATTCTGAACTATTTATGAATTTGGGTCAAATTCAGCAGAGTTTTAGCCGGAAAAAGTCAAAACTTTTCATTTCTACTTTTTCAAAAGGAAACATTCTGACTTTTCATTTCAAAACAATGTTTCATTTAGAAATTTAGCTAGATGTATTTAAAAAAACAACAACAAAGGATAAAAACACCCAAAAACAAAATAATGAAAAAAAAAAAAAAAAAAAACCCTGACAAATTAGTTTCAGGTCAAAGATGTTTTGTTTGACCAGAAACAATTTTTTTCTGGATTTTTTTCAGTTCAGTCACGGAACCAAAACCTCAGTTCTTCTCTTGGCATTTCTCAGGACCATTGTGTCTTGGTCTAGTGGTAGATCTTGGTCTGGGTGCCTTCCTAGGGCTGGCACTCCAAAACAGGAGGAGTCAGAGGTGTACCATGGGTGGCTGTAAAGCAAGGCGTAAAAGTGCTTCTGTAAAATGCCATCTGCTGCCATTAGAAGGTGCTACCTTCCTGGATGTGGTGTATCTTCTAACACTGCAATGTGGTTCCTGAAATGACTGCCTTTCTGCAGTGGGACATGGGTGTGCACACATCCTGCAGAGGTCCTGAGGATACCAAAGCACTTGGCTTGTACACAGGACCCTGCTTTCCCTGCCCTAATCACACATTACTAATCCTGTTCTGCCCATCCTTAGTTGCAAATACTAAGGAATTCATACTTCTCCCCCAGCTGATATCCACCAGCCATCTGTGTGGTTACACTCAGCTTGTAAGTAACTGCAGTTTA
Organism: Platysternon megacephalum; assembly: GCA_003942145.1. Classification (NCBI taxonomy): domain Eukaryota; kingdom Metazoa; phylum Chordata; order Testudines; family Platysternidae; genus Platysternon; species Platysternon megacephalum. The sequence continues at coordinate 79,779 of QXTE01000621.1, read as the reverse complement.
ATCATAAAATATAGACTGGCCTAACAGGGTCTACACAGCACCAGGAGAATAAACTTACTTCAATAGCTGCAACCCTGCAACCAGGTGTCCCATTCCGCTTGGCGTAACACTGCTGGACGTCAGCCTGAAAAACCGAATGAGAATGACTCACGTTCAGGCAGTCCAACCAGATAGGAGATATAGGAATCACTTCCCTCACCACTGATGTGCAGCTGCTTCTGGGGTGGAATGCAGAAGCTTTTTATCAGCATAAAACACAACCGGGAAGTTGGGAAGTGTTAACACCAATTGGTAGCCACATACTAAAATGCGTAGAGCCTGATATTTCCAAATAGAACCATAGAGGGGAAATTAGATCACCAGAATGTAATTAGTAAATGTCCAGGGTCCCAGGGCTGGTACTCATACGCTTGCAAAAAATGCCATAGGGTCTTTAGAAACCATACATGGACATGGGATCTTGGCTTTATACCCAAACATGACAGCTCTGCACTCGTTTCTCCCCCTGTTAATCTTGAATCTTTTCAGAATTAGGGGTTTGCCTAAAAGTAAGGACCCCTCAGGGCTAAGCTTTTGGCACATGAGGAGCCAAAACACACAAGAAGAGTACGTTTTTGTGATTTCCAGCTCCATTTTCAGACCCAAGAGAACTGGAGAGTCCAACATGTTGGGTGCTGATCTGTAGCGACTCGGACTCTCTGCAGGTTCCGCCAACAGCAACAGCGAATGAGTCCCAAAAGACTGTATTGTGCAAAGATACAGTCTATGGGCCTGATTCTCATTTAGCTACGGCCACTTGACACCACTCTGAGAGTATAAAGGGGACTTAAAGTGAGACTAGATTATATTTACACCCTTAAGCCCCCTTTACATGACAGGAGCAGGATAAAATGGCCACAGTGTACATGGGAATCAGGCCCTCTGTCTTTATATGTTTTTACTTAAAGAAAGGGAGCAGGAAGTGATAATTTCTCTGAAGTCTTGCACCACGACTAAATGCTCCAGTGCCCCTTTCCAACAATTCGCAGAAGAACATTCTAGAACATATGCCATGTTAACACGCAGCTATGCGAAAGTTGCAACGTTCACGTCTGAATTCCAATTTTCCCACCCAATGGGGCTGCGGGTTGGTCCGTTGCAAAGTCATAGTTGAGATCAATATGAGACCAGCTGCAAGGAGGAAAAAGCACATCCCCTCAGTGACACACAAAGCTCTGAACAGCCCACCGCTGCCTTGGCGTGGTGTGACGCTTGCAATTGCTCTGCGTGAGTTAACTGATCAAGGGCAGCCTGGATGCTGACCCACATCCAGGTCAACAGTCCGTTAAGAAGCACTTCCAGATATACGGAATAAGCCACATTTGCCCCCTTGTTGTTATAGCAACATAATCACATTGTGATGCCAGGCCAAATGATCCCTGCATTCCCAGGCTGTGTTCTCCAAGCTTTCAGAGTTCATGGAGTTCTAAAGCCAGAGGGCACCATCGGATTATCTAGTCTGGCCTCCTGCGTAACACAGACTGGGGGAGGAGCTTGGGTTCGTCAAAGAGCACAGCTCTAACCTGAGTCTCTCTTGGTTTGATCACCCCAGGTTTTCATGCACGAGTCAGCTCAGTCAAGGTATTTCAAGCTCCAACCAATAAAGAGCTACTCCTCAGCCCGAAGAGCCAACCAGGAAATGGCTGGCAGCTAGAGATAGGCCTTCTGTTGTGTCCCCGGGGTGCCGTTTGGAATTCCCATACACTCCACGATGCCAGCAGAGTGCGTATCACAAAATGCACAGCGTATGCGCCAAACCAAGCACGTCTTGCTAACATTCCTGCGCCCTCGGTGCTCACTCGTCGTAGGGTATGCGCGTCTGAGTGAGCTGGAGCAACGAGCTGTGGTCAAGCATGTGTACTGCTGTGTCTAGCCACCTCCTTCGCTGGGGTCACTTAGGGCTAAATTCTGCCCTGAAGTTCACCCCCTGGAGCTCCCGCTGGCTTCAGTGAGGTTGGACGGGGAGCATATGTCAGGGGAGAATTGACTATTGACGACCATTGCTTCTCTGCATGATTTTCCAGCTCCCCAGTCCCAGTTTCAGAGATGCATCTATTCTTCCCATGCACCAGGACACGAGAAACTATTTCCTTCCTGAGATAAATTGCTACACTGCTTTGAGAGCTCACCTCAGTTCCTGAAGCTGCGTTCATTTCTCAGTAACCCTCTGGAGAAAGTGAATGTGCTTCGCTTCCAGCCCGCACTGATTCAACCTGCAGGGTGCAGACACACACAAACGCGACCGATCAATGTCAGTGACAATCAACCCAGCTCATGCGTACACAGGGCCTTGCAGCCTGCAGCATCCCAATGGCCTTTCCGTGCTATATGGCTGGGCTTGGGAGCAGACCAGAGCTGCACAAACCCAAGCTCCTCCTGGACGTGCCTTGCCCACTCCAAAGTCTGGTGTAGAGTCAGGGGGACATGGCCTTTCCCCACCTCTGGGTGCCCGTAGTTAGAAGTCCCTGACAAGGACTGATTTCCCTGGCCAGAGCATGAAAACTCCTTGTGCTATCCCTTCCATGCACACCCTTGCAAAAGAAAGTGTCAAGCTGGCCTGGGTCTTAATGTATTAATGGCTTCTACTTATTCAGGGTACAATGGGAATGCTAGTGAGTTCTTTTATTGAATGATCAGTCAGAGGGAGCAACCTGCAATGAAAAGCACAACCAGAGGCACCTCCTCACCTGCTAACCACAGACTCCATCTTCTCCGTTCGACGGGGGAACCCCACGCCCACTCGAAGGAGACCTTTGTCTTTTGATATCCTAGGAGAAGATGGAGAGGACAATACATCACAGGCCCAGACCTTGCTGGGTGCATGATACAAATGGTTCCAAATGCCCTGTAGCAAAGGTTACTTTCCACAAGATGGGACAGAGCAGAAGAGCGCAGGCAATCGGAGTTTATTTGTTGAATGACTGGAAACCATCTATGCCTAAGGACTTGACAGCATTCGTCCAAGGCTGGTTTCCAAACACAGGCTTTTATTTTTAGAAAAGGAATTGAAAACTGCAAGATCCCAGAGAAACCTTATGGAATTAAGTTAAATCTTACTGAATTGAGTTTTTAGGGTCCATTGTATAAAAATGCCATTTTTTATGTGTTCCTGTAGGCTTGTATGCAACTTTTCTAGAGATGTGACTAATGGAAATGTTAGGAACTTCAGAGACCCCTGGATGGACTAAACGTGTCCCGAGTGTGCTAGGTCTGAGCTAAGGCTGTTATGAATTTATGACCATGGAAGAGACATCCAGGTGGGGTTTGCCAGAGCCCATGTTGGAGTTGGGGTGATCTCTGTTAAGCTTATTAGCATGCACGTAGGTTCTTTTATTGTTTTAATATGTTTTCTTTGTTATGCTTTTACCCTAAAAATACATTAAACTTGCATAGGAAGAGCTGTAGCTTAACTGAAGGCCATTACACTGTTAGTTTCTGAAGAGAAAGCAAGCAGGCCTGCTTAGACTGCCTGACTTTGCTGGTGAATTCACAGTATAACCAGGGAGCTGGGTAGAAAGGAGAGATGTCTCCACCCACGCGAGGTGACAGCTGGGGACCCAGAAGCCTGAGAGCAGGTGTCTTTCCTGGACTGTTCAGAGGGAATTACAGGCCCTGGATCTGTGACAAGCAGCTGTCCAGGCTCCACTCACGTGATCTCTGTAACATTCCCGTGGGCTTGGACAGCCATCTGCAGAAGGCTAGCGATACTTTCATTCTGCACCCATTGCTCTTCAATGCTGCAATGCAAAACACAGGCAGCTTTGCTTTATTTCATAAGCATCGTTTATCTAAACGACTCCCATCTCGATGCTACGTCCCCATATGTGTCTGTACAGCCCTTGGTTCTCAGCTCACCATACACAGAGGGGCTACCTCGGGGCAGGAAGCACAGTACAAACTGGAAACAAGGGGATGTTAACCTCAATTTTTTCTCTTTTTGCCCCCAATATTTCTCATTTTTTCCCACCAGCTGTAATGAGAAGACAGGATAAGGCGTAAGTCCTTACTCGCCACCACAGGGTAGAGGATGGCAACAGTAACAATGCAAAACAGTTTGGGACAGGAAGTAAAGAATTAATTATTCAAATGAAATGTTGCAGGGACAGGTTCCTTTCCCCTTTCCCGCTATGACTGGAGAGCTGTTTAACAGGTCACTTCACCTTGAATGGCCCCTTGAGATATGCGTTAGCTATTTATGCTAAGCAGTCTGTTCCACCTTATGTTGAGCTGTGACACCCTGAGTACCTTTCCCAGACCTGAAGAAGAGCTCTGTGTAAGCTCCAAAGCTTGTCTCTTTCACCAACAGAAGCTGGTCTGATAAAAGATATCACCTCCCCCACCTCGTCTCTCTAATATCCAGGAACCAATACGTCTACAACAACACTGCATTAGGGATGGTTTGGCCGGACTCAGTGTAATTATCCTGTAGGAATTTTTGCCCAGGCACTGGGGGTTAACATCCGTGCTCTTACGAAAAGTACCAGGGGTTCTTTAATGATCACAAGTGATTACGGTCACAGTTTTACATGTATCTAAAAATAATGGTACTGCCAGCAGCACAGCGCCCCCTTGTGCCATGCTGGACACAAAGGGTTTGTCTACAGAGGGAAATAGCCCAGAATAACTATTCCACAGTAGAACAGCTATTGTGCTTTAAATTCACAGCCTCGTTTATTTCACTGTATCTTCTGTGTGCAGACAAACGCTAAATCACTGCTGACTCAGACGGCAACTAAATCCCAGCCCCTCGGCCTTCCATACCGAGATGTTATTTTCAGCAGAATTGGATCCTAGCTTATCAGAACCAAAGTGGGTTTGACTCACAGAGCACTAGAACCATTCTGTACCTTATTCTCAGTGTTCCCAGACTTTTCCTCCTTGCCTGCAATAGATCTTCCACTGCCCTGGTTGTCATGTTGTTGTTTGTTGATCTAGACTCATAGATCATTGTGAAGAAAGATTTCAGACCGAAAAGTGGCAATTCTTCAACAAAAAAACTTGAAAAACAGGCTCCAATGTGAAACTGCAAAACTGGAATTAATTTGCAAACTGGACACCATCAAATTAGGCCTGAATAAAAACTGGGAGTGGTTGGGTCATTACAAAACCTAAACCTAATTTTCCCCATACTAATTTCCCCCCTACTGTTACTCACACCTTCTTGTCAACTGTCTGAAATGGGCCACTCTCATTACCACTTCAAAAGTTATTTCTCCTCCCTTGGTATCCTGCTGTTAATTGAATTGTCTCGTTAGACTGACCTCACACTTGGTAAGGCAACTCCCATCTTTTCATGTATTTATACCTGCTCCTGTATTTTCCACTCCATGCATCTGATGAAGTGGGTTCTAGCCCACGAAAGCTTAGGCCCAAATAAATTTGTTAGTCTCTAAGGTGCCACAAGGACTCCTCATTGTTTTAACAAAATATTGTTAAGCAAAGTTCAGTCTATGCCAGATTCTCAGCAGTATCTAACTCACATGTACTCATTCAGGTTGGTGCACTTTTGCAGTAGAGAGAACAGCTTTGGCAGGTGTTCTGGTTGAAAGTTGCACTCCGTTAGTCTGAAAGAACGGGGGAGAAAACTGTATTAGTTCCTTCTCAGTCATTAGTCCCTTTGATCCAGAAATCGCAGGCATCACAGCATCTTCTGAGAAAAGAGGAGGGACAGACAACATCTAAGCACTAAAACGCAGCGAAAAAGATTTTTGGTAAAATCTTAAGAGTTCTTTGGTATGCTATGATGCAGCCTATTATGAGGGTTCTTTCACTCTACCTTCCACAAAATACTCTTCTGTAACTGAAGCACAGGGATGGATAACTACTGATGATTAAGAGTAGAGATGAACAAGGGATCCAGGTACATTTACCAGAGACTGGTGGGATAACGGATTACAAGATATCAGAGCTACAGAGGGAGTGTGTATAGATTTTCTCTCTCTCATATGAAGGGACTATTATTGCAAGGAAACCAGGAGGAAATACCTGATGGACCAATTTTTAAAAAGGGTAAATGGGATGACCTGGGTAATTATAGGCCTGACATCAATCCCAGGCAAGATAATGGAGCAGCTGATATGGGACTTGATCAATAAAAAATTAAAGGAGGGAAATGTAATTAATGCAAATCAACATGGGTTTATGGAAAATAGATCCTGTCAAACTAACTTGATATCTTTTTTTGATGAGATTACAAGTTTGGTTGATAAAGGTAATAGTGTTGACATAATATAGACTTCTGTAAGGTGTTTGAATTGGTACTGTATGACATTTTGATAAAAAAAACTAGAACAGTATAAAATTAACATGGCACACATTAAATGGATTAAAAACTGGCTAACTGATAGTTCTCAAAATGCAACTGTAAATGGGGAATCGTCATTGAGTGTGTTTCCAGTGGGGTCCTGCAGGTACTGGTTCTTGATTCTACACTATTTAACATTTCTATCAATGACACAGAAGAAAACATAAAATCATCACTGATAAAGTTTGCAGATGCCACAAAAATGGGGAGAGTGGTAAACAAAGAGGACAGGTCACTGAGTCAGAGAGATTTGGGTCGCTTGGTAAACTGTGCGCAAGCAAACAATCTGCAACTTAAAATGGCGAAATGTAAATGTAGACATCTAGGGAAAAAGAACCTGGGCAACACTTACAGGACAGGGGACTCCATTCTGGGAAGCAGCGACGGAAGAAGTTTGGGCATCCTGCTGACTAATTAGCTGAATATGAGCTCCCAGTGTGATGATGTGGCCAAAGAGCTAATGCGATCTTGGGATGCATAAAAAAGGGAATCTCAAGTAGGAGAAGAGAGTTTATTTGGCACTGGTGTGACCACTGCGGGAAGACGGTGTCCAGTTCTGGGGTCCACAGTTCAAGAAGGATGTTCATAAATTGGAGAGGGCTCAGAGAAGAGCCATGAGAACGATTAAAGGATTCGAAAAACATGCCGTATATTGATAGACCCAAGGAGCCCAATATTTAGCTTATCAAAGAGAAGGTTAAGGGGTGACTTGATTACAGTCTATAAGTATCTACATGGGGAACAAATATTTAAAAATGGGCTCTTCAGTGTATCAGAGAAAAGTGTAGCATGATCCAATGGCTGGAAGTTGAAACTAGACAAATTCAGGCTGGAAATAAGGCATAAATTTTTAATGATGAGACTAATTAACCATTGGAACAATTTTCCAAGGGTCATGGTGGATTCGNAAGTGTAGCATGATCCAATGGCTGGAAGTTGAAACTAGACAAATTCAGGCTGGAAATAAGGCATAAATTTTTAATGATGAGAGTAATTAACCATTGGAACAATTTTCCAAGGGTCCTGGTGGATTCTCCATCACTGACAATTTTTCAAACTAGATTGCATGTTCTTCTAAAAGCTCTGCTCTAAGAATTATTTGGGGGAAGTTCCATGGCTTGTTTTATACAGGAAGTCAGACTAGATGACCATAATGGTTCCTTCTAGCCTTGGAATCGATGAATATGCCATTTGTTACAGATATTATATATATTATGCAATTCCTTAGGATCTAGAAGGCAAAGAGATGTTTTTCATTCTTCTCTCTAAAGAGGGGAAGACTCTTAGCTTTTTAAAGGAGATTGAAACACACACAAAATACTCATACAATTACCTCAAAATCTTCCTTGGTTCATCTTCTCTTGTGAACTTGATGAGTGATGTTGCCTTGGAGCACAAACTGCACAGACAAGACCACATGAGTTTAGGATACACTGATTGGGGGGGAGGGATAGCTCAGTGGTTTGAGCATTGGCCTGCTAAACCTAGGGTTGTGAGTTCAATCCTTGAGGGGGCCACTTAGGGATCTGGGGCAAAAATTGGTCCTGCTAGTGAAGGCAGCGGGCTGGACTCAATGACCCTTCGGGGTCCCTTCCAGCTCTATGAGATAGATAGGTACTGTACTTTGGACACATCTCTAAGGGGCCAGACTTTTAGTTTAAATGCACAACTGCCTGTGCAAAATATGCCTGCAGTTGTGTATCTGATATGTGTTTGCATTTAGCATGTGTTTGCATGCAACTGTCCTAGGGATTCATTGGGTTCAAAGCCTCTAAAATGAAAACTAAACAGCAACTAAACAATAAAGAAGTAAAGCAAGAAATTGCTTAGCAGATTTTAACATTGAGCAGAGNGATAAGTTTCACAACTTGTTTTTATGCACATGCCTATCGGACCAAAACGTGACCCACTCTCTCAGCTTAGAGCTGCAAATTTAAGCAAATAAAAGATGTGATTTGGTAAAAGACATAATTATTTTATTAACTGATGTAGATTTTGTCATATTAAAGAGTTAACAATGTTCATAAATATTAATAAAAATGCATCGGCTCTGATGGCACAAGATGAGACCGTGTCCTCTCAGATCAGCTGATTATAGAACCAAACCACGACTAGTGGCTGGTGCTGGATCAAGTGCGTGTTGAAAGAGGCCTCAAAAGCTGGAAGTGGCCCAGGCCTCTCTGGACCTCTGAGCGGACCTGCCTGCATCTAGAGTTGCACACACAATGCCCAGATTTGCATCTATAAAAAAGGACTTGCACCGACAGAATAAGGTCATGGCACAGCTAACTTCCTCATTTGCATATGCAAATGTTCATTTGCATGCACAAATTTACATTTTGTAGAAATGGGGGCATGCACTTAAAAAGTTAAGTTGGCTGATAATTCGACCCTTACAGTCAATATATAAACTTTTGGATAATTAAGTGAGAGAAAAGAATTAATGACAAGAAACCATACCTGACTTGAACTTCTGTTACATTTCTGCATGTGGAGAGGGTGTTAATTAGATGCAGCACTCCATCCTGAGATATTTTGTTATGGCTGAGGCTACAACAAACTAACATGATGATTCATATAGTATTAGAAATCTCAGTTACAGCTACTGTTACATTTTGATGCAATTTGGTGCTGTCAGCGTACGGCCATGTCTACACAGCAACTAACTACCCACGGCTGCCCTGTGCCAGCCAGCTTGGGCTCACGGGGGTTCAGGCTGCGGGGCTGTTTCATTGAGACTTCTGGCTTGGGCTGGAGCCCGAGCTCTGGGAGCCTCCCACCTCGCAGGGTCCTAGATTCTAGCCCAAGCCCGGGAGTCTATGCAGCAGCGAAACAGACCCGAAGCCCGAGTCAGCTGGCATGGACCGGCTGGGGGTTTGGTTTTCTTTGCTGTGTAGACATAGCCGAAGAGTCTCGTGCTGACATTTGAGGAGAATGAATATTTGCAAAGAGACACTCAGAGTTTTCAAATCTGTGAGGGACTAGAGGGTCTGTATCCCCTTTAATGCTTGTGTGTACCTCCGATTATGCCTAAGATATTATGGCAAAGTCCCTGCTTCACGGCACTGGCATAACTGCACTTAAGTGACAGTCTCATGCCTTTCCCATGCAGTCATGTGTTGCACAGCCTCCCCGCCGTCTCAAGCCATGTTAGGGGATGGGACTTCCTGCTGGGCAGTGTCACGAAAATAGCAGCTCTCGCTGAGAGCCTCCCCCCACGGCAGAAAGCTGCTGAATGAACCGCTGGAGACTGGAGTTCTCTGTTTATCTGCGGAACAGGCCCAGCTCGAGCGCCAGGCAGAGACTCCAGCCCGCAGGGGGAGATGCAGCCAAAGCTGCGATCTCTGGACATTCACAGAACTTCCTCCTGCTTTGTGGACTTTCTCTGCCCTGTGCAGATTGGCTGTTTGCTCCGACCCTTCCCCCNCAGATGCAGCCAAAGCTGCGATCTCTGGACATTCACAGAACTTCCTCCTCTTTTGTGGGCTCTCTCTGCCCTGTGCAGATTGGCTGTTTGCTCCGACCCTTCCCCTTCCCTCCTCTCAGTGTCTCTTCCCATCACTTTCACTCCACACTTGTCCCTCTTTTCTCCTGCCTTCTTCCGCTCACCCTCCCTCCCAATTCCCTTCCCTTTTCTGTCCATTTCGCGTGTCCCCTTCTAAGTAACCCCCCAGACTTGTGGATCTAACATGATATGGCTGACTAACGTTTGCTGCCATCCCATTGCTCATGCTGCTGTTCCACCTTTCCCCTTGTCTGTCTTGTCTATTTAAGCTCCTCGGGGCAAGGACCGTCTCCTGCTCTGCGTCTGCACAGTGCCTGCCTAGCACAAGGGAGCTAGGTATGATTACTATGATTAATAATCATAATAATTAATAAGAAAAGCTTCCCAATACAGCCTGATCTGACTCCCGCTGAAGCCAGTGGAGAGACTCCCATTGATTTCACTGGGTTTTTGATCAGATTCCACATGACTCTCTCCTGACCTGAGGGACTGCCAGGAACAGTCCCAGGGGGCAGTCCGATCCCCACAGCCCATTGAATCCTTGGCCTCTCCAATGAGACAGGACAAGGGTGGCCACTAGTCCCACACCTGCTGCTATTTTTGAGGAGGCGAACGCCTCCCCACTAGGCCCCTCCTGTCTTCTGCTGCTTTTGGCGACGAGCTGGAGAGCGGGCAGCAGTGCTCCGAGCGAGTCCCCCGGTTCCCAGGGCGCTTTCTTACTCCAGCAAGCGGGAAACGTGCATTTGGAGGACGCGATCCGAGAGGCGTCTCAGCCCCTCGTTGCCGAGCTGATTCCCAGAGAGGCTGCAAGGGAAGAGAACAAGGTGAAAACCAACCAACCAAATCCACATGTGAAATTCAAGCCAGAGCGCTCCCTTGCCGGGGTTCCCAGGTACGGCCAGGGCCGGCGCAACCCATTAGGTGACCTAGGCGGTCACCTAGGGCGCCAACATTTGGGGGGCGCCGGCGCCCCGGTCGTCGGTGGAATTTCAGGGGCGGGACCTTCCGCCGCCTCTGTTGGGGGTGGCATTTTGGGGGCGGGACCTTCCTCCGCCTAGGGCGCCGAAAAAGCTGGCGGCGCTCCTGGGTATGGCACAGCCAAACATCGTGAGCCAACGCCCTGCCCAGCACCACGTGGTGGAAACTAGACCGTGGGTGTTCCACAAAATAGATGACTTCGATTATCTACTAGGACGTTCCCGTCCTGTCACCCAGGTCTCTGGCTAACAGAGCAGAATAATCTGGTAGCCTCTTGACACATTACACAGCACAGATTGTCTTCAACAAAAGCACAAGGAGTTTGTTCAGTGTATTAATCTAAAGGCTCACATGGTGGAAAGTATTTCTTACATTGCGTAAAACAGGCTGTCGATTTACAAACAATAATATTACCTAGTTCTATAGCCCTTTATATCAATCGTTCTCAAAGCACTTCACAATCTTTAACATCTCTCTCCACACAGCACCCCTGTGAGGCAGGGCGCTGCTGTTAGCTCCATTGTACAGATGGGGAACCGAGGCACAGAGAGGCCCAAGGTCCCACAGGGAGTCTGTGGCAGAGCAGGGAACTGAACCCAGATGTGTTATGAACTGGGGGTTTTAAACCCAGGCCCGCAGAGTTGCTCGGGGTCATCTTGCTCCAACCCTCCACCCACTGGCGACTGGGACTCCTTGAAGCCCAACTCACATAGGAGACTCTACCCTGGGCCCTGATTGGTGCCAAACCGGAGATCCTGATTGGTTGCTTCCTCTATTTAAGGCGGAAGAAGGAACAGGATTGGAAGTTGTCCCTACAACTGGGCTCCATCTTGCTTTGGGCTCCTCATCTAGTGCTACCTGCTTGTGTCTCCTGATCACCTGGTTTCCTCATTCCGCCTGATTCCTGGTATCTGACTTGTGGTTCATGATCTTGGCTCCTGACCTTCTGGTTCTGAACCTTGGCTAGTGTGGGGACCTGCCGCCCTTTCCCCCAACCCCCAATAATCACTAGGCCTGGCTGCCTACATCCCAGCCCTGAGAAGGTATCCTAAGTTCCACACTGCACCTTCTTTCCTCTCCCTCATTACAATGGGCATTTCATGGTATATTCTCCATTGAAGGGACCAAGAGCTGAAGCCATTGGCTAGCCATGTGCAGCTGAACAAATAAAGGCTGAGTGTGTCTACAGTTCTTCTGGGCAACTGGAGCATTGGAAAGCAAAGGGATTTTATACACATGACGCTGTCATAGAAAACTACCTCACAAACCTAGCCTCAGAGGGAGAACCCTGAGATAACAAAACAATTCAAGTCCCTTTACCAATCGGGGTCTGATCCAATAACTCAGCCCCATTGATTTCGGTTGGCGTTCATGGTGCTCAGCACCTCACAGGATTGGGCCGTAAGGGCCGGATCCAAAGCCCAATGAAGTCAATGGCAGGACGCCCAGTGACTTCAATGAGCAGTGGGTCAGGCTCTAAGACAGTGATGTACATTAGTCCAGAGCAGAGTGGAAACACCTTGTTCCAATTGGTGGGATCAAGCTGTCTCCTGGGGACTCTGTGTACCAGGGAGCTCCACAGATCCCCACAGATGGAGGGAGTATGGGTGGGACCACGTGAGTGGTCCCCATGGGTCTGGGTTAGGCCACAGAGGAGGCAGCACAGGGAAAGCTCGCAAAGCTCGTTCCTTTCACTTCCCTCTTTGTTTATATGCTGTTAGATACTGGATATACAGACCGAGTGAGCCTACGGGGCTCATGTGTATGGAGACACTTATCTCTATCCACCCAGCTTTCCCTCACTGGCTCTCTTCACCTTCCTTTCAAGGCCACAGTGGAAATTCAAAGCCCACTTACTCCAGTTCCGCAAGACGACCACATTGTTCAAGGATTCGGCAGAGTTCCTCAACCTCGTTCTGACCGATGCTGCAGTCAGTTAGCCTGTTTGAAGACAGATGAGGGAGATAGAAATAGCATTTGAAATAGATCCTGAGAAACTGCCTGGCACTGACTTTAGCCTCCGCACTGAAAGCGACAGATTCCCAGTCGCTTGCTTGTACAGCAGTCTATGGGCAACACCTGCATTAATGAACGAGACTATGTTGCCCTGCCATTGATTGTAAAGATCTTTGCAAATATTCAATAAGCCTCAACACCTCTGTAATGATTATCCCCATCTTTCAGGCAGGTAAACAGCTACCGAGAGGTAAGACCCACATTTTCAAAGATGGTCACTGGTTTTTGGGGGCTCATTCTGAGACACCTTGAGCCTGACTTCAGAGGTACTAAGAACCTCCTGCTCCAATTAATTTCAGCAGGAGTTACAGGCACTTTTGAACATCACACACAAGGGTTCTTCAAGCTGAGAACCCAGAATGAGAGGCCACTTTTGAAAAATTGGCTACTAATGACTTGTCCAAGGTCATATGAGTCACTTGCAGAGCTGCAGATAGAACCCAGGAGTCCTGACTACTAGCCTCCTGCTCCAACTGATAGATTACAAGGTGTTCCAGAAACACACCCTTCTTCTCATGAGACTGGATCCTGGACTTTTGCACGACATGCACAGATACATGGTGCTGCCCATGCAAACAGAATAATTCTTATTCCTGATGTTAAAAATATCAGTAAGGATTACATGATGCATGGTGCAAATTTTATCCATGCTGTTATTTAGTCAAGTGTGGATTCATTCGACATTATTTCAACAAATGCTAACATTTTAGAAGCAAGCTTATAAATAAATAATGTATGGCCCGACCTGCAGGATGTTTCTTGGCTTTCTATCCTCCCCGCTAAATGCAAAGAAGCATTTTCACTTGACCTGTAGCAAACACAAGCAAAAATAGTCATTGCATCCACAGCCACATTCTTCGAAAAGGACAAGGCTCTCAATTCCATTGGTTGGAATTCAATGATGGCTGATTTTTTGGGGGAAATAGGAGGTCTCAGTTCCTTACCTGACTTCTACTTCTCTGATTCGCTCACACAGGTTGAGAGAGTTGGCCAGTAAGAGAGTGCAATTTGGTGAAAACTTGTTATTCCTAATACTGGAGGGGAAAATAAATAAATCAGTCTTCATCTTCAAGGAAGGTTGGTTCCATTCACGTAGGACTCGACGGTCACTTCCACAAACCCAGACACAGACACGAGAGGGCCTGGTTTCCAAAACTGTAGGTATGAGACTGTGCTTGCCTTTGAACAACTAGATTCTCCACGGCATCAGCTCCAGTTTTATACTGCTGTAACTTCACTGATGTAAAGCTGGAGTAACACGGTGGTGAATCAGCTCCCTAGCCCTGGTCTACACTGGGGGGGGATCAAGCTAAGTTACGCAACCTTAGCTACGTGAATAACGTAGCTGAAGTCGACGTACTTAGATCTACTCACCGCGGTGAGTCGACGGCTGCCCCTCCCCCGTTGACTCTGCCTGCGTCTCTCGCGGCGGTGGAGTACAGGAGTCGACGGGAGAGCGCTCGGGGTCGATTTATTGTGTCTAGACTAGACATGATAAATCGATCCCCGCTGGATCGATCGTGGCCCGCCGATCCGGCGGGTAGTGTAGACATACCCCTAGTTTGCAGGTGTGATTTTTTTTTATTGCACCTGCAAATCCATTTTCTCGTGTGCAGATCAGGCAGCTCCACATGCACGCGATCCATTAGATGGATAAGTGGCCATTTACATCTACACAACTGCAGCAGCTCTGTGGGCAAAGGAGTTGCAGATACGCCCACCTACACACTTGGAAAGGGACTTCTAAGTGACTGATCTGCAGTGCTCTATGGCAAGTCTGTGTCCAAGCTTGGGTCAGAATTCAGGAGCTCCTAGCCCTGGTTTCTGCTCTTGGACATTTCGTGGTAGGCTAACCCTAAAAGGTTCAACCTTTGTGTTCTTTTTGGATAAGCACCCAGGAGCCTGATGCCAAGCCAATGGAAAGACTCCCAGTGACATGAATGGGCTTTGGATCAAGCCAAAACTTAGGAGGCCTGGTCTACACTACACAGTTTTGCTGGAGCGGGGAAAAAAAAATACCCCCGCGCCCCCAAAACTGTCATACCTATCCCGGCAAAAATCCCAACACGAGTCTGCCGACAGAAGAGTGCTTCTGCCAGCTTAGCTAATATCATTCGGGGAGGTGGTGTAGTTATGCTGGAGGAAGAACTTCTTCTGACAGCTTTCATTGTGTCTACACTAGGGCAGCGTTTCTCAAACGCCAGGGGATTTTTCTGCAGTCACAACAGCCTCCTGGGTGGAGATAGAGGGGTGGGGAAGCAGCGCCCCCTCCCTGCAGCGCCCAGCTGTTGCTCCTGGCTGCCTTGGTGTTTGCTGGCACCGCCAGCAGGGGATCAGCAGCCTGCACCACACAGCCTCCTGGGGGTTCTGGACAGCACCTCTGCAGAGACATGGGACCAGTGTGTGTCCTCAGAGGTTTGGGCTTTAGGCCCTGGGCTCCGGCTCTGGGCTTCAGCCCGGGGCGGTGGGGCTCGGGGTTGGAAACATTTTCAGAGCAGCCACCAGCGAGGGTTGGTGGATACACTCTTAGGCCACCAAAAAAGTTGGTCTGAGAACCCCTGCACTAGGGGCCTCTGCCAGCATAGCTATATCAGCCAAGGCTTAGTGTAAACCTGGCCTGAGTCTGCAATAATTGGGCTGGAAATCATGAAAAAAAGAAGTGTGGAACCTCCAGCACTTTTGCTTCCCGATGTAAATACATGAGAACCGTCTTTCTTGTAGCATTTCAGGATTTGGGGATCTGGTGGCAGCTAGAAACCAAGAGTGGCATCCAATCATCTCAGTATCTTAAGAGCGGTTTAGTTTGTGTTTGGGTGTGGAAATAGTAGAGGACTTGGGGTGAGTGAGTTTCTGAGTATTTCTGGACTTGGTTTGCTTTTCCCTATGTTAATGTAGAATGATGCAATGATTTATTAATGCTGGTAGGACATACTGCAGCATTACAGCTTTCAAAATGAATATTTCATGACATCCATCAAAACAACGGTCCCAAATTTTACCTCAGTAGCTTCAGACTGTGCAAACATGGTAGGGACATTAGCAGCCTTTCAATGCTTTGATCACTCAGCACGTTTCTAGATAATCTGAAAAGCAAGGGAGAAAACACATTGCAAGAATAGAAGTGATTTGCAAGTTTCACAGCTAGTGGATATTAAAACAATATATTCCTGTTGAAAAATACACACTCGGCTCAGAAATCCTTCACTTCAAAGGTTTACATTTCATTTACTGGAATATAGTAGTTACCCCTTCCAATCAAAAAAAGAACAACAAAGGAAATTGTTGAGAAATGAAAACAGCTGGATAAGTTATGAGAGACCACTAGCTGCTAGATCATTCGTTTTACAAACATCTTTATGGGTTTGATGCAGAGATCACTGGGTAAGGGTCTCTGGCCTGGGCTACACAGGAGGCCAGACTATCTAGAACTGGATCAGAATAGTCCTACATGACCGTAACCATCTCTGATTCTAGGCTAGGTAGCAGAACAGAAGGGTGTGCCAGCACTGCATGCATCCTGGTGAATTTACACACAAATTATAGAGTCCCAGGAAGCCAAATTCTGTTCTCAGATATACTGGGGTAAAACCAGAGTAACTCTCCTGAGGTCATGTACAGGGTATCGGAGGGAAGATACTTGTATATTAATATCTGGATTAAATTCACCCATGGTGCAAAGAGCCAGTTGAAGACATAACACTGCACTGGGATCACGTGTGTGAGGGCGGGGGAAAGATGGAGCAGTCAGACAATTCTTTTCTGTCTTAGGAGGGGATTCCGTGCTGAAGGCTGCAATGGGGGTGAGTCATAAGATTTGCATTTCCATGGAGACAGAGGCCCCGAACACTCCAGGCAACCAGCACCGGGGGCTGAAGGCGATCCGCCAGCCCGTAGGCTGGAAGAGCAGTTCTGGTGGGAGGAGGGCATTCCACAGTCCTGCTCGGTGACCCTGGGTTGGGAGGATGGATTTCATCACCCCGGGCGCTCCCTCTGCACAGCCTAGTTACCCTGGGCCAGAACGTCAACTGCAGTCAATGGGTCTCGCTCCAATGATGCAAACAGAGTGACACTGATTCACACAGTTTGGGATCTGGCCCGTTGGTTTTATCCCCGTGGATTTCACTTTTGCACAAGACAGCCTGACGTATAGACACACTTACACAACGCTCGGCACTTACTCAAGTTCTGTCAGTCCAGCGCATTTTCCAAGGATCTGGCAGAGCCTGTCCATGTCCTTGGGACTCACAGTGCATTCCCTAAGACTGAAGCAAACCGCAGACTCAGGATCCTCAGATTTACCTTCTACAGCAGGGATGACATGGGAAACTCCATCTAGACCTTAAAGCCTCACGTTTCAGGCCAACCTGCTGGCCTGGGGTTCAAAGACAATCTCAGCCCTTCTACCTACCGCCTTGCTCACTTCACAAGTGCATTCAAAGTGACCGTTTTGCTGTTCTAAACCTTCTGGGCCAGATCCCCAGGTGGTGTAAATGCGGGTCGCTCGATTGACTTCGGTGGAGCTCTGCTGATTCACAACAGCTGAGCATCTGGCCCCGTGTGGTCATCCCACTTTGTGAAGAGACTGAATGGAGCTGCCTCCTTGGCAATACAAATTCCTTTGGGAATCGGACCTTGATTTCCCAATGTCAAACGCCTTCTCGGTTCCCTCGAAATAGGGCCGGGCATATTGCTCTCTCGCTGCATGGGGCTCCCTTAATGAGAGTTAGGGTTACATAGCGAGGGAATGGTGTTGTGAGAAGGCATCTGCTTTTCCCTATAGATGGGCCTTTCCAAGGCCTTCTCCTTAGCTGGCCTGATCCCCCGCTGCCTCACACTCAACAGTCATTTACACTTGTGCAAAGTGTGGGTAGAACACTAGTGTGAGTAGAGAATTCTGATTCTCACTTTGGCAGGTATAAATCACTCCGTGAGAGCAAAGCAGTGGGGAATCAGGCCCTGTATATCTCAGTCAACTGAGATATGGGAAAACAGCTCCAACCAAGCCAAGACACTTTCTATATAGCACATTATACTGTTTTCTTAGCAGACTAGCTCATTTGAATGATGATTCTCTATGTGTGTACAGGGGAGGAATAGCATAATTCCCTATGGGCCAGATCCTCAGTTGATGTTAATTGTCATTGACTTCAGTGGAATCATGTCAATTTATATCAGCTGAGGAAGTGTCTCTATAGACAAGTATTTCAGGCACCCAGATCTCTTTTCATTCCAGTGGTGGAGGGGCTGGGAAGGTGATGCCCCAAAAGCAAATCATTTAGAAAGATCTCCCTAAGAATGCTCTTAGATTTGGAACAGCTGAGGGCCTGCTAGGTCCCCACCCTTTCTCTCCACCTCGGCCAATGCTCTGAGAGCTGTGACTGGCCAACCAGAGGGGTAGAAGGCAGCTGTTTCAATGGGAAGCAGAATCTGGCACCCTCTCTCTCTTTAGGATGAGAACTAGGCAGTACATGGAGAGACCCTCTGAGGGAAAACACTTGGAAATGAAGGACTCCCAAAACGATCGTGACCCACGCTTGGCTCTTCTGACATTTCTAAATGACAAAACGGGAGCCCGAACAGAAAGTTGCCATACCGAAAGCAATGGTCGTTCTCTAAATGTTGTGGATGAGCCGGGAACTGTCCTGCAGATCTGGTACTGCTCTTCCTGGGGACAGAGTTTTTGTTACCATTTCAATTGCACCGAGTGCGAAACACTATGTTGTCTATGGGTAGCTGACTCTCCATGCCTCAGTGCAGTGGCCTCACACCCCAGCCTCCCCGAGCCCCCCAAAATGAAGCACACATTGTTCACAGGAGCGAAGACTCATGCCACCCCTCCAATCCCAGGGGTGCCTTACATCTATCCAGCGCCTTTGGTCAGGTGGCTGCCCAGGAGGAAGTGAACTCCCATCCCTATCACCCACTGCTGACCCTGCCACCCATCCCGCACACTCCCGGCTGCCCACCCCCATCCACACCACCCAGCTGCTCCCTGCCTCCACTATTCCCAGCCAGCATTCAGAGCCAAAAGGACCCCTGATTTTGACGCCCCGTGGAAACCACCCTATTGCAACGTGGACATCTAGATACTATGGGAACGGCCCACAGGAAATGCTTGGACAGGATCTTTACCTGATGCTTTCCCAGAAGGTTAAATGGACTGACTGAGCATTTCCCAGGCTGTAACCAAAAGAGAACACCATGAACACACAGTCGGGAGAGGGGTGCTCATGTTTCATGGACTGCAAACCAAGGTCACATGTCTCAAGCTTCATCACTGATGGGAAAACACAGTAACAAGAGCCCCACACATACCTGATGTCTATTGATTGAATGGGTTCCAGGGCCGATAAACACTGAGCTAAGCCAAACACAGCACTCAAGGATATCTGATTGCCACTCAGCCTAGAGGAAGAGATGAAAGAAAACCATTATTTTCAAAGGATTAAATCCTCCTCCTCATGATCACTAATGATTTATACAGTGCCATAAGATACCATAGAAATGGTCCTTGCTCTGAGGAACTTACAGTCTCACTGCAGCCGGGAGCGTGCTTCCCAGTGTCGGAGAAAAACACAGTTCTCACTCTTTTGGTTGGGTGCAGTGAAGTCAGATACTTTATTATCTCTAGCAATTGTGCGGAGGGAGAGAGCTGAACAGGTCTCTCTCCAGGTAAACAATTACAGCAGCATTTATACCTTTTGTTACAGACATTGGGCTGGTCCACACTAGGGGCGGGATCGAACTAAGGTACTTCGACTTCAGCTACGCGAATAGCGTAGCTGAAGTCGAAGTACCTTAGTTCGAACTAACGCGACTTACCTCGCGTCCGCGCGGCGCCGCGATCGAAGTTCGCGGCTCCCACTTCGACTCCGGTAACTCCGCTCGCCCAGCAGGAGTACCGGAGTTCGAAGTAGCGCGTTCGGGGTTCGATTTATCGCGTCCAGACAAGACGCGCTAATTCGATCCCCGATACTTCGATGGCTACCCGCCGATTTCGGCGGGTAGTGTAGACGGGGCCATTAATAAGCAACAACTCCAGTTTGTTTATACATAGATCATCCTGCTAACTTATTTTTCTCACTTATTTAGACCTTAGTCCACATTCCAAACGTTATCTACACAAGGTCACAGCAACTTCTCACCCAGTTCTTTCCCACTCGCCTCACACAGTCCTCGCTTCTACAAATCTCGCGTTATTAGGGTTACAGTTAGCCTCTTGCTAACAGAGACTGTCGTGCATTGAAATCCCCTACAAATCCTTGTCAGTTCTTTCTCTGTTTCCACACCTGCTTGCAAAGACAGACACTTGCTAGCTCTGCTCAAGCTAGTGCACTAAAAACCGTGGTGTAGCCAGGGACAGCACAGGAGGCAGCTCGGGCTAGCCGCTTGAGTACAAGCCCACCTGGACCACTGGCTATATACTCAGACGGCTACCACAAGCCATCACCCACGCTACCCCTGGCTGCACTGCTATTTTAGCACACTAGCTCCAGCCAAGCTAGCGTGTGTGTGTCTAGACGAGCTAAAAAACAGACTCGCAGCTGCAGCGTAGGCATACCCTAAGGGCCTGACGCTCTGCTGCTTTTCCACCACCTGTCCTCATTTCCATCTATGCAAATGGAACTCAGTCCAAACGAGTGTTCCATACATGGTCTGCTCCCTTAATGTCAGTCCCCAAAGGGCAGAGCACTGGCATCCTCGGATGCAAATCAAAGCCACAGGTAGCTCATCCAGTCTCCTCCTTGCCTTTTTTGTCAAATAAGTTGACACACGGTGGCTTACGTCAACCCTACTTTGTAGCGTAGCCCAGGCCTCAGGACTAAAACCTGCGGGGCGCAAGGCCACTGACGGGATCCGGAGTATTGCAACTCTAACTCGAATCCAGTCGAGTTTCCTCCCACTGACAGGAGTAAGTCCACTGAAGTCAACAGAGTCACGCCAGTGTGAATGAGGGGAGAACTGTGCTCAGAACTTCCTCATCGTCTGATGTGTTCAGTAGCCTCTGGAACGAGCTGGTGCTTCTCATCCCCAGAGGTCAGACAGCCACATCCATCAGGAGGATTGCAAATTGGCCCTCGTGTTACCAGGTTTAGCAGAGGAACCCAGGCATGAATGAGTCCCAGACAATGCAACTTTTCTGTTTTGCAAAACTTGTTGAGGTTTCAAGATCAGTTTTCATTCCGATGCTGAAGGACAATGAGACCTTTCGAAATGTTGACCAGAAATAAAAGAGAATCCGAGACGCATCCCAGAACAGCTTGGCGGTTAACGCACTTGCCTAGGGTATGGAAGGCCCATGTTTGGAACAGGCTCGTGAACCTGCCTCTCCCATGTCCCAGCCACGTGCCCTAACCAGCAGGCTAGTCTAGATCTCTCTTGTTCTCTCCCCCCCGCCACCAGAAAACAACTCCATCCTGGGCCTGAATTCCCCTCCAAACAGATGCATTTCCACAAAGCATTTCAGGGTTGACAAAATGACTTTTTTGATGGAAAAAGAAGTTTTGCCATACTCCTGCGAATAAAGTCCCCGCTGGCCCCTTTCCTGGGCCAGGCAGGAGGCACATTGGCAGGGCAGTTAGCTGGGAAGGTTGCACTGCTGCCGCTAAAGTTATACCTGCTCTGTGAGTGCATAGAAGACTTCAGTCTCCAGGCCATCCATAGCAATATCTATTTCATTACACACTAGGAAGGCATCAGTTCCCATCTCTTCTCCTACCAGGAAAGCCGTTTAAAGGTGGTGCTCTGCTGAATTTGGCCTAGCAGAGGGGGTTGAAATCTCCATTACAATGCACTGCCTCTGATGCAGGCACTGTCCCTCAGGCAACATAATTAAAGGAGTCTCTGAGGTACAGGCAGCCATTTCCCTGGAAATATGCAGGCTTCATACAAATGCTCATTTGACTTATTGAAGTCTCTTCCTCGGGGCTCTGGCAAGTGGCCTGGGGAAAGCTGCATCAAGCACTGCCCCATATCATGGAAAATGCTCCGCTTCCCAGACCAGTACGGAAGCACGCAGGATTAAAATGGGCTTTGTACATGCTTTTGACCAAGCAACTTGATTGCTTGAATGCTTACGGAAAGTGGACACTAAAAGATAGTTTGACCACCCATTGTTGGGTTTAATGCAAGAACCACTGGGTGAAATCTCTCGCCTGTGTTACACAGGAGGTCATGTTAAATTATCATGATGGTCCTTTCTGGCTGTAAAATCTAGGAATCTCTGAAATCCTACATCTGTGCAAGTCTATGACCACAAAACCAAGAACCACCTCCCGCTGCAAGCAAATGGAACGACTCCTTTTGTCTACACGGTAGAGATCTGTGCTTTCGTGCTGAAGATCCTAGGTAAGCCGTGTTGACGATCTATACGTGAGCATCCGACCCTATTGTGAATGTGCAAAAGAGAGGCACATTTTGCATGCACGCAAATGAACCAATGGAACAATTTGCTCTAGGCATGTGGTGGATCCTCCGTCACTCCAAGTGTTTCAGTCAAGACTGGATGCCTTTCTAGTAGATACGTTCCAGCTCAAATACAGGTGAATGGGCTTGATGCAGAACTTACTGGGCAAAGTTCTCTGCCCTGTGTTATGCAGGAGGTTAGAGTAGACAACTACCCTTCTGGCCTTAAAATTATGAATCTCTGAACAACTAACCAGGGCCTATAAATAAGGCCTAACATTTTAAAATATTTATTATAAACAATATCCCAACAAATCTCAAAAATACAACTTAGCTCTAAAAAATAAGAAGACTCACTCGAGCTCTGGTACGCTGCTACATTTCTTCAACACAGTGCACAACTTGTCCAGATCTCTGGTGGGAAAACCACTGTCTGGCAGCCTAAGAAAGAAAGCAGCCCCCCCACCCCAAATCATGAGATAGGCTTAAAAATCATGAGATTTTAAAAAATAATAATGTTTAAGTTATTTTCATTGCCTTCTGGTGTTTGAGTCTTTTGTTTATACTCAGGTCACACTTTCCAGTTTTTCTCTGCAAATATGAGGATTAGAAACGTACTTTTTCATACATCGAGGAGCTGGGGGTTTTAAGAAACCCATGAAACTAATGATAAAATCATGAGAGTTGGCAATGCTGCCGTAACCCAGAGGTTTAAACTGCATCTGACTGAAAGAGTGAGTTGTTCTACAAGAGACTTTCAAAATCAGATTTAAAATGAGCTCTGCTTGGGAAAAATATTAAGGTAAAACAGCAAGAGCTACACTGAATTTCAACTCAGCCCTCTGAATACAACCCTGCATAGCAGCCCAGCACTGACCAGTGGATATGGCAGGGGGCCAGGTGACTGAGGTGCTATTCTGAGGTGTGTGACCTTGATCAAGTCACATCACTGTTTTGTGCCTCAGTTTCTCCATCTGTAAAATGGGGATAATACGTATATGAAAGTTATGGGTAAAAGTGCTATATGGACACTGAGCGTTATCATTTGCTAAGAGATGAGGCTGGCTGTTCTTTATCATTATTTATTTGTATTACAATAGCACATGGAGGTCCCCACTGAAACTGCCCCTGTGAACCCCATTGTTCTCAGAGCAGTGCATACACATGGTAAGAGGTCCTCACTGTCCCAAGGAGCTTTACATTTAAACAGACAAAGGGTGGGATAAATGAAGGATGATTAGCCTCCTCTTACAGATGAGGAACCAAGGCAGAGAAAAACTAAGTGACTTGTCCAAGGTCACACAGGGAGTCTGTGGCAGGGCAGGGATTTGAACCCAGCTATCATGAGTCCTACTTGAGAGCTATATCCAGATGCCCATCCTTCCTCTTGACAGCCTGCAAGACATACGANGGCTTTGTCAAGCCTGACCTTAAAAACCTCTAAGGAAGGAGATTCCACCACCTCCCTAGGTAACCCATTCCAGTGCTTCACCACCCTCCTAGTGAAAAAGTTTTTCCTAATATCCAATCTAAACCTCCCCCACTGCAACTTGAGACCATTACTCCTTGTTCTGTCATCTGGTACCACTGAGAACAGTCTAGATCCATCCTCTTTGGAACCCCCTTTCAGGTAGTTGAAAGCAGCTATCAAATCCCCCCTCATTCTTCTCTTCTGCAGACTAAACAATCCCAGTTCCCTCAGCCTCTCCTCATAACTCATGTGCTCCAGCCCCCTAATCATTTTTGTTGCCCTCCGCTGGACTCTTTCCAATTTTTCCACGAAAAATGCCCATGAAAAGCATCAAGCTACCTTATTTTCCTTGAGACCACAGACTTCTGGCTCTCACTTCCACCTGAGTGGTCCCCTCTACGAGAGGTATCCCTGTAACAATACACATGATCAGATCTGAACATGAACTGTCCTCTGAAAAGACAAGGTGAAGAGAAGAACTCAAGGAGTCGTATGTAAGTAACCACTCCACAGGGAGCACTCACCTCCACAAGAATCCAGCGCAAAAAGCAGGACAAATTATTGCAAATATACATTGCTTTCCCTTGTTTGTAACGCCACCATGGATTTGCCACTATGATCTACCTCAAAGAGCTTGTCTCTGACCAGCTCATTTCCCTGCACTTGTCTAGCACTAGCCAATTCTTCCTTCCAGTGGTTAACGAAATACTTGTGAGGAGGGATGTTTGAAATTTTTCCATCCAAACTGGTTTTGGGCAGAAATATGGGTTTTGATGGAACAAAGATTTTTGTGAAAAATGTCTGTCTTGCGTGGAGAAATTTCCATTTTTGGGTCAAAAACAGGACACCCCAAAACTGAAATATTTTGATTCTAAAATGCCACTGTGGTGCATCGTGGGAGTTGCAGTTCAGGTATCTCTTGTTCCCATTTTTCTCTCGGAGCTGGGCTTGCAACTCCTCACTAAGAAGGGGAGACCCTGGTGCATCATGGGAGATGTAGTCCAACCAGGGAGCCCAACTTATAGAGAACAGGAGCATAAGGCACCTGAACTACCTGTGTCTGGCTGGAGAGTCTTGCCCGCATGCTCGGGGTTCAGCTGATTGCCATATTTGGGGTCGGGAAGGAATTTCCCTCCAGGGTAGATTGGCAGAGGCCCTGGAGGTTTTTCGCCTTCCTCCGCAGCATGGGGCAGGGGGCGCTTGCTGGAGGATTATCTGCTACTTGAAGTCTTTAGATCGAGATTTGGGGACTTCAACAGCTGAGTCAAGGGAGAGAATTATTCCCGGAGTGGGTGGGTCGGCTTTTGTGGCCTGCATCATGCGGGAGGTCAGACTAGATGATCATACTGGTCCCTTCTGAACTTAAGTTCTATGATTCTATGATATAGCTCTCATGAGGCAAATGGCAGCATTTCAGAATCAAAATATTTTGATTTTTTTTTTTTGCCCAAACTTTCTGAGAACATAAACTTCATTTTCTGACCAGCTTGACTTGTGAGTTATGGATATGATGACCCCAGAATTTACCGTAACCTGAACTTGGTGCCATTCTATGTGAACATATCTGTGAATCAGGTTTTGTAACTATTCCACCTGCGCTCCTGTTGTGTAGCACAGCTGTGTGGTGTTAAACAAGTGCTACATTGATGACCTTTTATCTTAGCATAGTCTACTATGCTTGGGGTCCTGTGGGATGAAATGTGCTGTTGAGACGTAAGACGTTATAATCAGGGTGTGGGGAAACAGAGCGAGAGCGGCTAAACTGGGTAGGATGCTAAGAGAAAGCATCAAGATTAGAGTGAGTTGAGCAGCAGAGGGGCAACACTGTCAGGGTACACAGCGCACCCTAGTGATCAACTAAATCATGTCTGGATTCATTCCAACATGTAAATAACAGAAAATGTAAGGAACAGGTGGGGGGGGGGGAATTAACATTTCAGCCATGCTCTGACTTGTGATCAGCACGGACGGATACACAGAACAAAGAATCTGTTTCCATGTGATGTACCTGGAATGGGTAGAGGCAAATTCTTTATCTCCTATAAACTTCAGGATTGCAGTCTGATGATGAAGGCTGTGGAAGAAAGAGATGACAAACAGTGTCACACTTGGTTCACTGACTATCACTAATTTATATTGTATTTACCCTTGATAATATTGTGGGGTTTCTCAAAATGACTTAGTCATCACTTCAAAGGTCAATTCAAATATTACCATTAGACAGCAGTTCCAAGGTCAATTAAAATATTACCCAAGACAACCAGCTATCTCACATGACTATATCAACTGAATAGTTCAGGAACACTATCAAGGAAAAGGTCCCGTTGAAGTTATTACACTGAACAACACAGAGTCTTGTCTACAGTCGGGAATTTTAGTCAGGGTTTGGGGAGGGAACCCATCAGTGCTGCTGCCAGTTCAAATGAACCAATGAAAATTTCTCTCTAAAATCCCCTGATGCCAATAGCATGAGAGAGGCAAAAAAGGGGTTTTATGCAATGTGAAAAAAGACATTTTCACTCTCTGAAATCTGATTACTGTATCTGATTCTCTGCTAAGGATTTTGGGAGTTTATCCTGAAAACGCTGTTGATTCTGCAGGGTTATTCCTGCTAAACTGTACCGCTTTTAGCTATGAAGGAATATACAGAACTACAGAAATTAGAAGTGGATGGTCATTTATTATATTATTATTATATTATATTATTATTATTATATTATATTATTATAGCCCATGTCCTGCCAATACAAGAACATTCCCTGCCACATATTTTCAGTGCTTGTAAGGATAAATACAGATTGTGAGGCACTCAGATACTGTGCTCACAAGGGCCATATAAGTACTGATAGATAAATTAGATAGGCTAAAAGGGGCCATACAAGTGCCTTTAGATGACAGATTAGACAGATGAGATACATCAGTTGAGTACAATTTCCTGTTCTGACTTTGCATACCTGGCTTCAAACTCCACCACATTCAAGCAGGTGTTCCCAGCATTCAACAGACAGCAAACACCATCCACAGATATCTGGTTGTTACTAAAACTGAGAAAGTAAACAACCAGACAAGCAAATGAAACCTACTGAAAAGCGGGTGTGCAATAACAGACCACGAAGGAAGTCATTAGAGGGACATGATGAACATTGCTCTCATTGCGCGCGCGGGGCACCATGCACATTCTNAGATGAGATAGATCAGTTGAGTACAATTTCCTGTTCTGACTTTGCATACCTGGCTTCAAACTCCACCACATTCAAGCAGGTGTTCCCAGCATTCAACAGACAGCAAACACCATCCACAGATATCTGGTTGTTATGAAACGGAGAAAGTAAACAACCAGACATNTCGGCTGCTCCTCTGTACGGGGGTACGTCTCACTCCAAGAGAGGCTTGATTGGCTTCCTCCTGACTCAATATTCCACCCATACTCCTATGTGAGGGCTAGGAAGGGTGTCAGCTTCCTTCTTGGTGGAACCCTGTCAGCGTCTACGTACAACAGCCGCCATCTTCACCTCAGGGTAACTCGGGGGGTGTACAGCAATCTTACGCCAACTGCTTGGAAATACGTACTTCTGGGAGACTCTCCGCCAGCTCTCTGCAGCCTTCATCACCAAGTTGGTTACCTGATAAACTGAGGGATTTTCCCATTAACGTGGTTCATTCTGAACAGTGTAAACAACACCAGAATCTCGTCCTCCTACTCCACGCTCCTCCTCTTGTTGCTTTTCTTTCTTGGCCTTCGTTCCTCTCCTGCACCTAACTCCCCTGCTTGGCCCCAGTAGAACTGTGCAAATGGATTTTTCAGTTTACTGGCAATTCTGGAAAAAAAAACCCACCCTAAACCAAAATAGTTTCAGGTCGAACCAAAACCTTTTTTTTGTTTTGATTTTCAGCAAATTGAGTCCAAGGAAACATTTCAGTTTGACCATTTTGATTTTTTTTTTTTTAAATAAAATTAAAGGACCTTTTGAAACAAAATGTTTTGATTTAAAAAAAAATGTGGGTTTTTTTTTTTTTTTAACCAAAACAATTTGGCAAAAGCAACATGAATTCTCAAAATATTTCACTGTTGCCGAACCTGCATTTCCCCCCCAAAAATAGTTTCGGACAAAAACTTTCACCCTGCTCTACTTCCTACATGAAGTGACCTCAGGGGGAGCTCTCCCCTCAGTGAGTCCACTCTGCTTCGCATTGCCTGTGTGTGTGCCCCAGCCCCAACAAGAACCCTCCATTCGAGCACTTGGGGAGGGAATGGGAGCCACAGAAGAACCATGTCAACGGGTGGCTGCAGTCCTGATGGGAGGGGGAAAACACAGGGTAAGAAAGACCCTCTAACCCTAATCCCAGCCAGTCAATGGGAGAGCTGGCCCTCTAAATCTGTGGTGGTGAGCTGGGCTGGAGAATCACCTTGCCAGAGGCATTAGATTTCCCTGAATTTCCTATTGCAAGTAGGTTACAATGAAATCCGTACAGCCAGACGCTGCCTGGCACTAGCTGTGCAGAAAAAAAGGGAGGGCAGTAGCTGCTATTCCCCCCAAAGGGGAAGGGCAAAGAGTGCGGCCATGGCCCTGCCTCTCCAGACCATCTAGCAGAGGTGGATGGCCTTGGAGGGGCATAAGGGCAGCGCAACAGGCATATCTGCCCTCTGTGCCCAAGAGTCCCAGGCATGTGTCTCCTCAAGGATCTAACAGACGTGCTCTAGTTCAAACCGGAATTAATGCAGAGAAATCCTATGGCCTATGTTATACAGGCGGTCAGACCAGACCATCACTGGTCTGATAATGGATCCTTCTGGTCTGATAATCTCTGACTCTGTAAATGCCTTCCAGAGCACGCTGTTCCCCAGGGCTCCTGGCGCACGCCGTTGCCTCCAGGGCACAGCCTGGCCAACAATGCTGTTTTCAAATAGGTGTCTCTGGTTCCATTCCCGCAGAGCCAGACGCTGGGGTTTAGACTCCCAACTCCCACTGAATCTCTTAGAGGGATAGCTCAGTGGTTTGAGCATTGGCCTGCTAAACCCAGGGTTGTGAGTTCAATCCTTGAGGGGGCCACTTAGGGATCTAGGGCAAAATTGGTCCTGCTAGTGAAGGCAGGGGGCTGGACTCGATGACCCTTCGGGGTCCCTTCCAGCTCTATGCGATAGGTATATCTCCATCTATTATTATTATAAAATCCCAGTGTGCCTAATCTCAGCACAACATGGTCCCCCTCCCCCCACTGGGGTGAAGAACACACATTGGTGATTTGACATGAGTTCTCCCTCTTCCATCCCACCTGCAGCAAGATCAACATTAGAAGGGACCCTTAGAGGAAACAGGATCTTTCCTGATGTACTTACTCCACTTCCGAAAAGTGGGCGCGGCCCCTGAGAAGAGCAGCGATCTCCCCTGCATGTTGTGAATTGAGGCTGCCATCCTGTAACCTACGAAGAGGAAGATTAGAGTAAATGAGCGGCGAAGAGACNGCAGCAAGATCAACATTAGAAGGGACCCTTAGAGGAAACAGGATCTTTCCTGATGTACTTACTCCACTTCTGAAAAGTGGGCACGGCCCCTGAGAAGAGCAGCGATCTCCCCTGCATGTTGTGAATTGAGGCTGCCATCCTGTAACCTACGAAGAGGAAGAAGAGTAAATGAGCGGCGAAGAGACAGACAGAGCAGGAGGCTGATATCAGAGTGCAGACCGTTCTAAGGGGATTTAGGGGGAATTCACATCTGGGATAAATGCAGAGAGGGCCAGTGGATGGGGCAGCAGACTGGGAGTCATCAGATCTGGATTCTGTTCCCACCTCTGCCAGTGATGGGTCTGGGTGACCTTGGGCAAGCCACTTCACCCCTCTTGTGCCTCGGTTTCTCTAGTTGTAAAATGAGGATAATACTTTGTAAGGAGCTCTGAGAGCCTTCATTGACAAGTGCTATGAGAGTGCAACGTTTTATTGCATAGTAAAGCCCCACCATCCTCCCTACAAGGAAGGTAAGCATTATCATTCCCATTTTATGAGTGGGGAAACTGAGGCACGGAGTGACACTAATTGTAGGTTGTGTGAAAAGGTCTTCACTTTTATCAGGTTTAAATTTGCTTCATTTCAACTTCATTTTAAATGCCTATGTTCTTTTATTAGGAGAAAAGTGACTTTTCTTTCTGAATCCCAGAGGAGGCCTTGGAAAGAGTAGGTAGCTGTTTACTTTAAAAGCCACGTTGAGAGGGAGGGAGCATTAAAAGAGCTCAAATTAGATTCTTTGATCAAAACAAAATGTTTTCTGGAACATAATCTTTGTTTTCAGCAGACGCAGCAGCAGTAGTTTAGGTCTCTAGACTGTGATTCCTTCTTGGCAAGGATTGTCTCTTCTAGGGAGGTTTATGGTGCCCAGCACATGGGGCCCTGATCCTAATTGGGGTTTTGAGGGCTATCATAATATAAATACTTAATTATAATGATACCGATGATGAGAAAGAGTGACTGCTAGGAACACTCAGATATTAGGGTGATGGATTGAATAGACAAAGTGCCCGATCAGTCTTCTCTATACTATTATCTTGTGTATCTTTATCAGCTGATACCAGCCCAATGACCCCACGGGTCTGGAATTCCAATGCCCACCATCCCATGGAGGTGAGGAGAAGCAGGCCGGCTGCTTCCCAGTACTCACAGCCCTCTCCTGTCACAAGTTCAGGCTCCGCTGGGCTGGTGTCATGGCATGACGACATTGTGACGCAAACTTCCCCGTGACAACATGACAGCACAATGGAATGTTGTAAAACCACATCAGCTGAGCCCAGCTCACAGTAACTGGGGGCCACTGGTTTGGACAGCCTGGGATGTTTATATTGTAACTACTCGCCCAGCTCCATCGCTAATAGGGCTAAAGAACAATAAAACAACAAGCAGCCCTTCTGAATGTAATGATTAACATGATGGCTGCTTTGCCTTTGTGTGGAACCTGTTCTCTGAGGATCTCAGTTAACCCATGGAAACTTAGACATATTTCTAGGAACAGGACGATGAGATTAAATGAGCTGAGTAGAGACAGAACAAGGGGCTGATATCAACTGTCAGCAGGCACTTCTAGCATCCATTCCTCTCTAGATCCATCCAGAATTCCCCTTTTGAATTAATATATAAACAGGCAGAGGGGACCAGGGGATCGGCTTGTGAATCAGGAGAGTTGGGTTCTATTCTTAGCTCTGCCACTGACAGCTATGTGACCATTGGCAAGTCACTTGACCTCTCTGTGCCTCAGTTTCTCTACATAATGAGAACACTTTTGTACAAATCTTTGAGATCCTTACAGGAAAAATGCTACGTGAGTTCAAACTACTATTATATAACGAAGTCACACAATTCCCCCTGTGATGTGGGTAATCATTACCCTTCCCATTTTACAAATGGGGAAACTGAGGCACGGAACAGTAGGCTATGTATAAGTTGTGAGAAAAAGTATTTCCTTTCAGCAGTTTTAAATTTTCTCTTTCAACTTCACTCAATATCGCCTTGTCCTTGTAATATGAGAGGGTGCACATAAGTGCCTGATCTCCGTTCTCTATGCCGTCTATTATTCTGTGTACCTTTGTCATCCAACACCAGCCACAATGACCCTAGTGCTCTGCGAGTCCATCTCACATCGCCATATGGAGGTGAGGGGAAGCAGGCGGGCTGCTTCCCAATGCGCGCCTAGCCCTCTCCTGCCACAAGTGCAGGCTCTGCTGAGCTAGTGTCATGGCATAATGACATCATAGGATGACCAGATAGCAACTGTGACAAAATGGGACAGGGGGTGGGGGGGTAATAGGCACCTATATAAGAAATAGTCCCCAAAAATGGGACTGTCCCTTTAAAAATGGGACATCTGGTCACCCTATGACATCACGATACAAACTTCCCCACGACAACACAACATCACAACAGAACACTGTAAAACCATGTCTGCTGAGCCCAGCTGACAGTAACTTGCGGTTACTGGTTTAGGCAGGCCGGGATTTTTGTATTTTAACCATTTACCCAGCTCTATCTCCAACAGTCCTTAAAGAATAATAAAACAATAGATCCTCCTGCATGTCCTGTTCAATAACAATTAGAATACCAAGCACTTTTCATCCCTAGATCTCAAGTGTTTTACAAAGGAGGTCAGTCTCATCATCATTGATATGACTATTACTTTGCCCTTGTGTGAAATCGGTCAGCTGAGGGCCTCAATCAACCCATGGACATTGAAATGCATTTCCAAGAACAGAAAGATTGGATTAAATGACCAGAACGACAAACAGAACCGGGAACTGATTTCAACTCTCAATGGGCCCGTCTAGGAATCAGCCCTTTCTCGATCCATGGGGAATTCACATTAGGAATAGTGTAGACAGGCAGAGGGGCTCAGTGAATGGGATACAGGATTGGGAGAAAGGAGATCAGTTGTTTTTCTCCCTATAAAATGGTCATAATCCTTCGGTAAAGTACTTAGGACTCTTTAAAGGCAAAGTGCTACGGGAGAGCAACATGTTATTCTACAGTTCAGTCTCACCCCCGCCACTATGATGTTACTAAGAAGTATCATCCCCGTTTTACAAATGGGGAAAAAGAGGCACAGGGAGGTAAATGATTTTGCCAAAGTCACTCAGGGAGTCAACTTCAGAGCAGGTGCTAGAACCCAGGAGTCCAGATTCACACATACGCTCCCTTCCAGCCGTCTAACTTGCTAGTGGGTGGCGCTGTGACACAACTGTGTTAGGGAACCAGCAAGGAGGCTTGGAATAAAGTGCTGTCTCTTACCGCCATGCACTCCAGTTGTGGCTCCCTGATCCAGTAGGAGCTTGCCATCAGCTGGCCAATCAGTGTATTTTTGTAACACCGCTGCCCCTGAGTTTAGTGCTGGTGAAACGTGCTGGATTTAATAGGAATGAACATGGCAGGTCAGACCCATGGTCCACCTAGCGTGGTACCCTGTCTCTGACAGTGGCCAGCACCAGCTCTACAGAAAACGTGGCAAGAAACTGTGAAGTGGGTCATTATGCAATAGCCAACTCCTAGAGACATTTTCTTCATAACCCCTGCAGTTAGAGGCTGGCTTTTGCTCTGATGCAGGAGGGTTTTTCTCCATTCCACAATGCTTGTTTAAAAAAAATCCTTACTGTTGGAAATCTGGATGCTCTCATTGTCCTTATAAATATCCAGTCCATTTTTCCTCCTGCTAAGCTCTTGTCCCCTCAGTTATATATAGTGGCAGGGAATTCCACAGGCTACTTGTATGCTGTGTTAAAGAGCCTTTCTTTTCATCAGGTTCAAATTTCCTGCCATTCAATTTCATGGCACGTCCTCTTGTTCTTGTATTGGGAGAAAGGACAGATAATAATCCCCAAGCTACCTTCTCTTCACGTGCCATCCATTATCCTCTTTATCGTCTTATACCAGCCATGATGAGCCCAGTGCTCCAAGAGTCCGTCTCCCATCATCACGTGGAGGCGAGGGGAAGAAAGTCAGTTGCTTCCCAATGCGCACAGCCCTTTCCAGCCACAAGTGCAGGCTCTGCTGGGCTGGTGTCATGGCATGACNAATAGGAATGAACATGGCAGGTCAGACCCATGGTCCACCTAGCGTGGTACCCTGTCTCTGATAGTGGCCTGCACCAGCTCTACAGAAAAAGTGGCAAGAAACTGTGAAGTGGGTCATTATGCAATAGCCAACTCCTAGAGACATTTTCTTCATAACCCCTGCAGTTAGAGGCTGGCTTTTGCTCTGATGCAGGAGGGTTTCTCTCCCTTCTACAAAGCTTGTTTAAAAAAAATCCTTACTGTTGGAAATCTGGATGCTCTCATTATCCTTATAAATATCCAGTCCATTTTTACTCCTGCTAAGCTCTTGTCCCCTCAGTTATATATAGTGGCAGGGAATTCCACAGACTACTTGTATGCTGTGTTAAAGAGCCTTTCTTTTCATCAGGTTCAAATTTGCTGCCATTCAATTTCATGGCACGTCCCCTTGTTCTTGTATTGGGAGAAAGGACAGAAAATAATCCCCAAGCTACCTTCTCTTCACGTGCCATCCATTATCCTCTTTATCGTCTTATACCAGCCATGATGAGCCCAGTGCTCCAAGAGTCCGTCTCCCATCATCACGTGGCGGCGAGGGGAAGAAAGTCAGTTGCTTCCCAATGCACACAGCCCTTTCCTGTCACAAGTGCAGGCTCTGCTGGGCTGCTGTCATGGCATGATGACATTGTGATGCGAACTTCCCCATGACAACACGTGATGTCACAATTGAACATTGTCAAACCATGTCTGCTGAGCCCAACTCACAGTCACTTGGGGCCCTCATTTGGACAGGCTGGGATACTTTTAATTTCTAACCACTTATCCAGCCCTATTTCTAACAGTTCTTAAATAGTAATATCCTCTGCCTTTAATGACTAAGGCGGCTGTTACTTTGCCCATCTGTGGAGCCTGTCATGTGAAGATCTCTATTCACCCATAGAAATTTAAGTATATTTCTTTTACCGTAACGTCACATTTCTTATTTGAGCAGCATTTTCCTTTTTATCTTCCCGTCTCCTCAAATTTGATGATCTGCAAAGAAACAAAATATTTACCGGCCTTTGAAACTCCATCATGAGACATTTGCGCTGTTGAATATTTTCCAGCTACGTTGTGGGATACAGTATGCACAGGGAAGGAATAAAGCTTTGTTGGAAGAAGGCACTGGGGGTACATTTAACCCAGCAGCAGGGGATGGAATTCCCAGCTTGGGGAGGTGAACTTGTGCTAGTTTGATCGAGCTAGTGCGTGAACAGCAGGATGGCTGCCGTGACATGGGCGGTGGGACGGGCTAGCCGCTCTGAGTGCATACCTAGGGTCTCAGATAGGGTTATACGTAGCCCATGCTTCCCACCGCCCACACCATCATGGCTACACTGCTATTTTTAGCATGCTAGCAGGATCAAAGCTAGTGCAGGTGTGTCTACCCCCGCTGCAGTGCAGATGTAGCTTGAGTCTCTTTCCAGGATTCAGTTCTCTGGCCCAGCTTTTCCATCGTGCGGCTGAACGGGAGTCAGGAGGCTAAGGACTGCTCATTGCAAATGAAAACGTTCAACTACGTAGCACAGCATGTGACGAAAGGTGCTTTCCGGCTGGGGCATTCTCAGACTGATCCTCTAAGAGAAAAACAAGGACCCATATTTCACTTGGTATTTACTTACCTAGGGCTAAATCCATGCTGTCCCCACACATATGCAGAGGCATGAAAAGAGGCAGCCAAGCAAGGTGCAAGAAGTGTTGTACCCCATTTATGCCCCACCCCCTAAAGAAAAAAATCGATATGGCCATGATTCAGAATTGCCTTGCAACCTCTACTGTCATTTACTCCCATGCAAAATGCTCCCATTCTGGATTAATAATATTACATTCCCTTTTAACAGGTGTAAATGACTGCACGGGGTGCAGGGGAATTATGTCCCATTTCTCAGTGGCAGATTTAGAGTATGTGGGGCCCTGTGCACAGCTTCGTTTTCAGGTCCCCCCAGCCAAGAAAAAGAACCTTCTCTCTTATCTCCCCCCTTGTTTTTCATTCTTTTTTCTTCATCCTCCTCCTATATTATAAGTAATGGGAATTAAATGACAATAAAGTGAGGTACCTTGATTGGGGCAGGAGGTTGGGGTGCAGCAAAGGGTGCGGGGGGCAGGCTCTGGGAGGGAGTTTGGGTGAGGGGTGTGGGCTCTGGGAGGGAGTTAGGATGCGGGGTGCGGGCTCTGAGCTGGGGGTTGGGGTGCGGGAGGGGGCGGCACTTACCTCGGGCGGTGCAGCTCCCAAAGCGCAGTTTCCGGCCAATGGGAGCTGCAGAATCGGTACTCAGGGTGGGGACAGCGCGTGGAGACGCCCCCCCAGGCGCCGCAGGGACATGCCAGCCACTTCCGGGAGCAGCGCGGAGGGAGGGAGGGAGGGAGGGAGGCAAAGCGGGCAGGGAGCCGCCTTAGCCCTTCTGCTGGCACATCTCTGCACGTCCCTTGGGGGGATGGGGACAGCAGGTCTCCATGCACTGCCCGGAGCCACCTCCCCAGCCAGGGGTGCGCAGAGACGTGCCAGCAGCCGGCCACTTCCGGGAGCGGGGTGGGGCCACCGACCACGGCATGCAGGCAGCCTGCCTGCCTGAGCCCTGCTGCGCCGCCGGCCGGGACTTGGGGGCAGGTTGTCAAATATTTGTCCTGCATTTTGGGGATCTACTTAATGAAGTCTAAATAAACTTGAAATCAAATCTGCCTGGCATGTAGTTTCTCCCCTCAGAGTCAGAGGGTAGCCCAGACCTCAGCTCAGGGAGGTAAGGGAAAGAATGACAGAGCTGCTAGAAGGGATCCTGAAGAAAGTGACTGGGGAAGAAGCTGCTGGAGATGGCTGAGAGCCCAGTCATAAAAAACAGGGAACTTGATGGAATCTAATATCATAATTACAATGTGTAAAAGGGAAGTCAACTGTATTACTTGTTGTAAACGTTAGTGCCAGGGTTGGCCTGCTGTGCAGTCCTGTCAGGAAAGAACGAAGTTGCATTCATCCTGATTTCTTTTAGTTTACGTGATCAAGAGAAGGAGTAAGGCTAATGTTTGCAATCAAGCGTGCGTATGCTATCAAGTTAGTGCTGAAGAGGCAGTAAACCAGATGCTCTGAAACCACATAGTGTGTGTATAAGGACACTTGGCCAGAGTGGAATAATCACAAATGGAACTGTTCAGCTCAGTCATGCATTCCAAGGTCCTACCGTGGTTGTTGAAACAAGGAGAACAGGCATGGACTATTTATACAGCTGTTCTGGCCGTCTGGAGAACAACAGTTCCTGAAGGGACTTTGCATTGTATAATGGACTGTTAAAACAAGTTTAAAGAGCACCAAAGATTATGAAGAGACTTTATATAAATTATATGAACTTTAAATTGGACATTTCAGCAGCTAGCAGGATGTTGATGGAGAAACTGCAAACTGAACAAGCAATAATTGCAAAATTGGCCAAGGGATGCACCACAAAGGGGTCCACAGAAAGGGACTTGCGGAGGTAAGCTGCTGACCGGACCAGCCAGTGTTCAAGGTGTGTCCCAAGATGGTTGTACCAACAGTTATGGCCTAACTTGTCTTACACTAGCTGATGTGACAAGATGTATTACACAATGAGTCAGGAAATTCCTAGTCTCATTTGCAAGAACTCAAAAGCTGATGCCTTGTTCCCTGATGGGATGGTAAGAAAGGATGACTCTCCTTTTGGTTGGACATTTTGAATCTTCAGAAGAAGTATGAGTTGACATGCCAGAACCTCCAAAAAGAGGAACCAAGTTGGACCAGACAGCAGAAATAAGAAAAAACAACTGGTGTCCTTCAGCACATCACTTCTCAAAAGCCGAAGGCACCTGGAAGAGAGAAGACTGACTTCCTGGGCCAGCAATCTCAGAGTCCTCCTGGTGACACCAAATACTTATCTCAGACAGACCACCATATAACGTCTCTTTCTATTTTCCAGCAGTTCAGGTTGCCTGTTAGCACACCGGGAAAAGACTATAGTTGTATCCATCGTTCACTCAACCTGTGTTTGCATGCGAAGTCCTGCTGTGGACAATTACTGAGCTGAAAGGTGATGTCTGAGCAAAGACCTAGTGATAAGTAACAGAGACTTTCTTTGGGAGATGTGATGGCGTGTCTGCCCCCCACTGGTGGAGAAAGGGTTAAAAGCAGCCCTGGGTAGGCTGCACAGCAGACAGCCAATCAGAGAGGGGCTGCAATGAGCAGCCAATCAGGGTAGAGCAGGCCCATATATAACGAGAGATACAGGGCAGTGGGGCAGTTCCCTCTTTGGAGCCCAGGGAGAAAGGGCTGGGTCCCTGAAAGGCTGAGGAAACTGCCAGCACCTTCGACACAGCAGTGCTGAGCCAGGTCGGGGAGCAGAGGGAGCTCCAGCCTGACTGGCTGAAAGACTGAAGCCCTGATACAGGGGCAGAGAAGGTGCTAGGGCTAGGGGAAGTGGCCCAGGGAAACGGAGGGCAGGGGTTGAAGGAGACGCAGCGTGTGGCTGCTGCCTAGAGGGTCCCTGGATCGGGACCTGGACTAGTCAAATCCCAGGGTCTCGCTCGCCCCCACTTGCCACTGAGGGGAGTGGCCAGTGAAGGGCTGCAGTTTGCCACTGAGGTAATTGGCTAGAACCTTGGGCTGCAGTTGGCCACAGAGGTGAGTGGCTGGACAGAGGACTGCTGTTTCCCCAGAAGGGAAGGAGAACAGAATGGGGCATGTGGGGCTGGAGGCCTGTGTCCTGAAGAGGACGCTGCCGGTCCTTGAGGCGACGCGGGTCCGGAGCAGAAATCACACAGGCGAGACACCACCGGAGGAGGGCGCCCTGCAAAAAGACAGAGCTAATTCCCAGAATGAGCAGCAGGAGGCACCATGGTGGTGAGTCCCGGCCTGTTACGCGAGACAACCCAAATCAGTCAATTGGTTGCTTCCTAAAACTGAGTACCTAATTAGTAAGGAAGTATACATGCTTGTGTGTGTTGTCACAGAATTACAGCGTGTGTCTTTGTTTTGGAACAGGTTCCAACCAAGATTGTTGTAAAGTAGCTTTAAAACTGAACAAGCTACTGTTGTTAACAAAGATTGCAGAACTGCACATGTCTACCATAGGACCTAGGACCCAAGAGCTGTACCATCCTCGCCTGGCCAAAAGCCTGACCAGTATAAGTTTATTTCCCAGTCTGCCCCTCCCTCAATGTGGAGAGGACAATGTGGCCAGAACTGGACACAATACTCCAGTTGAGGCCTAACCAGCGCAGAGTAGAGCGGAAGAATGACTTCTCGTGTCTTGCTCACAACACACCTGTTAATGCATCCCAGAATCATGTTTGCTTTTTTTGCAACAGCATCACACTGTTGACTCATATTTAGCTTGTGGTCCACTATAACCCCTAGATCCCTTTCTGCCGTACTCCTTCCTAGACAGTCTCTTCCCATTCTGTATGTGTGAAACTGATTGTTCCTTTCTAAGTGGAGCACTTTGCATTTGTCTTTGTTAAACTTCATCCTGTTTACCTCAGACCATTTCTCCAATTTGTCCAGATCATTTTGAATTATCCTCCAAACTATCCACCAAAGCAGTTGCAATCCCTCCCAGTTTGGTATCATCTGCAAACTTAATAAGTGTACTTTCTATGCCAATATCTAAGTCGTTGATGAAGATATTGAACAGAGCCGGTCCCAAAACAGACCCCTGTGGAACCCCACTTGTTATACCTTTCCAGCAGGATTGGGAACCATTAATAACTACTCTCTGAGTGCGGTTATCCAGCCAGTTATGCACCCACCTTATAGTAGCCCCATCTAAGTTGTATTTGCCTAGTTTATTTATAAGAATATCATGTGAGACCGTATCAAATGCCTTACTAAAGTCTAGGTATACCACATCCACTGCTTCTCCCTTATCCAGAAGACTCGTTATCCTATCAAAGAAAGCTATCAGATTGATTTGACATGATTTGTTCTTTACAAACCCATGCTGGCTATTCCCTATCACCTTACCACCTTCCAAGTGTTTGCAGATGATTTCCTTAATTACTTGCTCCATTATCTTCCC
The DNA here is from genome assembly GCA_003942145.1 of Platysternon megacephalum. Lineage (NCBI taxonomy): Eukaryota > Metazoa > Chordata > Testudines > Platysternidae > Platysternon > Platysternon megacephalum. The sequence goes on along the minus strand of QXTE01000621.1, from coordinate 40,480 downwards.
TGGCACAGAAGTTAAATTAACTGGTCTTTAGTTTCCTGGGTTGTGTTTATTTCCCTTTTTAGCCTAGTGATATCAAAAGTTGGCTAGTGTGCATTCTGTGCAGCATTGTTAACCATTGTGCTTTTCCAACTAGTTGTAACGCAATACATATATTCATCAACGCCATGAGGTGTTCTGCCTCAGTTTCCCCCTCCAGACAGCAGACCAGGTTTATTATCATTTCCCTCCTGCTTTTAGCCTGTGAACAGGTGTTCTCTGAGAAGCAATAGCCATTTACGGCTTCTTGTTGATTACTCCTAGTATGTCCAAAAGCTTTCTCCCAAAATCATGCCTGCTTCACCTTTTCAAGGTTTACCATCAGTACCAATTTTTTGTCATAAGATTTACCATTAGCAACTGACTTTGCATTATGAGATTTAACAATAACACCAAATCTTTTATCACAGGTAGTATTGTTATTCTGATGGTGCCACCCATAAGGCTTTATGGAAATATGATTATGAATGTACATTGTGACAAAGTTCCTCCTCTCCTCTAGTAGGTCCTGCGCTTATTGGCGGATTTCCTCCCCTCAGTGGTCTTCTTGAATGAAACCCACAGTCTGGATCAACTCCTTCTCTGTCTGATTAGGAGTAGCGGGGCTTGGGGGGAACCCGGGCCCGCCCTCTACTCCGGGTTCCAGCCCAGGGCCCTGTGAATTGCAGCAGTCTCTATAGTGTTACTTGTAACCGCTGCTTGACTGCTACAGCTCCCTGGGCTACTACCCCATAGCCTCCTTCAAACACCTTCTTTATCCTCACCATAGGATCCTCCTGGTGTCTGATACGGCTTGATTGTATGGTGTTACCTCAATCCTCCAGTAGTACACCCTCTCAGTTCTTAATTCCTTGTGTTTCTGGCTCCCAGCTCCTCATACACACTTCCTTCCTCTGGCTCCTCCTCCCTGACTGGCGTGAGCTCCCCTTTTTATACCAGGTGCCCTGATTAGCCTGGCCTGATTGGCTGCAGGTGCTCCAATCAATGTAGCTCTCTCCGGTGCCTTCTAGAAAGTACTTAATTGGCCCCAGGTGCCTTGATTACCCTGGAGCAACTGCCATTTTGATTCCCATGGTACTAGGGATTTGCTTAGCCTGGGGCTAATATACCTGTTCCTCAGTACTTTCCTGTAGCCATCCGGCCTTGCTCCATCACAATATATATAATATAACTAGAATGTGTTTTATGCTACAGATGCCATGTAACATATCTCTGTAAAGGTCATGATCTGCTGAATCTATTAATCCTACTTGTATGCATGTATCATTTTTGTATTGAATATTGGCTGCATACTTGTTTGATTCTAAGTAGGCTGTAGTGAAGCAGTTGGTCAGCTTCCTGAGAAAAGACTATTCTCAGTAGGTGCCCAATCAAGAAACACTTAAGCCAACAATGTACTTGGAGACACCAATCCACATCTGGGCTTTCCCAGGAATGTGGCTTGGCTGGTAAGGAACTCAGTCATGCATGGACATGTGACGTGCCCAGGTGACTCCAATACTCCATTTTGTAGCTGGACTTTGCATAGGAGAGAGGAGGGGGTCTCCACCCACAAGAGAAAATCTATTTAAGCCCAGGGGAGACCCCTCCATTTTGTCTTCATCTGGCTAAAGAGAGAGCCTCTCCACCCACAATGATACCTGAAAGAAACTGGAACAAAGGACAGTGACTGAAAGGGGTGTGAGTGACTGCTGGACCCAGACTAAAAGGAGACTAGTCTGTAAAAGGGAGCATTCTGGAACTGGTGAGGATCTTATCTGTATTCAGTTTGATTAGACATAGGTTTGCGTGTCTTATTTTGCTTGGTAACTTATTTTGTTTTGTCTGTTACTAGGGTGTTGCTTTGGGGCACAGAATGTCACACCTCCCCCATAGTTCACTGCAGGAGTGTTAATAACTGACTGATGCAGAAACAGTGTGCTCAAGGCTCTCTTTACGTTTCCCTTCTGTGACCAGCTTTGAGTCTGTGAACAGGTGTTCTCTGAGAAGAAATAGTCACATACAGTTACTTGTTGACTACTACTAGTTTGTCCAAAAGCTTTCCCCAAAAATCATGCATGCTACACGTTTTCATAGGTTTACCATCAGTACCAAATTTTTTTATCCTAAGATTTACCATTAGCAACTAACTTTGCATTATGAGATTTAACAATAATACCAAATCTTGTACACAGGTAGGCATTTCTAAGTATTTTTATTATACCACACCGTGTGTTTGGACGGTTTGGTTTGTTCAATACCCATTGTGTCTTTCAACTCCTTCCTAAACCTTAACATGTGTTTAACAACTGGGTTTCCTTTCCTTTCCCCTCAGTGTGGCCTTCAGTAGGGATCTCAGTCTAAGATCATCTTTGGGGTCTTGGGATGCCAGGGTCCGGTGAGATAAAGATGTAAGGGGACTTCCTGTGTTGGCTAGGCCCCTCTGGAGCTGCTTCCCAACCCCAGGGTATGGCCACGCAAAAAAACCACTCATCCTTCACCTTGGTCACTGACTAATGCGGAGGCAGAGTGCCGAAGACCCTCCTTAGATTTTGAACATGTAACTCCCAAGTGTTGCAAAACATTGTAATTGTAGTGCTACCCACAGGTGTTCTTGTAAAGTTCTGTGTACCTTTTAACACTCTATAGATCAGCCCTGTGATCGAAAGTCAGAAAACGTGTGTTCTCTGGGTCACTAGAAAAAAACTCTCTTTGTATCTGTGCACATTGTTAACCATGCTGCTTTTCTAAATGGGGATATCTCAATAGAGATATTCATCAATGCCAGGAGGCATTGTGCCTCAGTTTCCAATTCCATACAGCAGACCAGATTTATCATAATTTCCCTGCTGTGATAAGCTTTGAGCCTGTTTACAGGTATTAGATGAGAAGCAGTATCTCCATAGGGCTTGTTGTTTACTACTCCTAGTGTTAGACCCCCAATAGAGGTCACCCTACGAGATGAGGAGCAGGCAGATTCTGGACACAGTGTTGGTATATAATACTCTAAATGCTCTTTATTGATTACAAAACAAACATACTATACCATAGTCGAAAGGTCAGAATGGTCTTGATGGCCAGTCGAGATACCTTCTGATCATAACATCATAAGATGTGGGGAGCTGGTGAATCAATCAAATATATATCCAAATAGGGCGCTGGATAAATAAAAGACTCCGATGTGCAGAAATCATAGGCAACCATTTATAGTCCATTCCATCATAGAATCATAGAATATCAGGGTTGGAAGGGACCTCAGGAGGTCATCTAGTCCAACCCCCTGCTCAAAGCTGGACCTAATTCCAACTAAATCATCCCAGCCAGGGCTTTGTCAAGCCTGACCTTAAAAACCTCTAAGGAAGGAGATTCCACCACCTCCCTAGGTAACNATAGAATCATAGAATCATAGAAGATCAGGGTTGGAAGGGACCTCAGGAGGTCATCTAGTCCAACCCCCTGCTCAAAGCAGGACCTAATCCCAACTAAATCATCACAGCCAGGGCTTTGTCAAGCCTGACCTTAAAAACCTCTAAGGAAGGAGATTCCACCACCTCCCTAGGTAACCCATTCCAGTGCTTCACCACCCTCCTAGTGAAAAAGTTTTTCCTACTATCCAATCTAAACCTCCCCCACTGCAACTTGAGACCATTACTCCTTGTTCTGTCATCTGGTACCACTGAGAACAGTCTAGATCCATCCTCTTTGGAACCCCCTTTCAGGTAGTTGAAGGCTGCTATCAAATCCCCCCCCATTCTTCTCTTCTGCAGACTAAACAATCCCAGTTCCCTCAGCCTCTCCTCATAAGTCATGTGCTCCAGCCCCCTAATCATTTTTGTTGCCCTCCGCTGGACTCTTTCCAATTTTTCCACATTCTTCTTGTACTGTGGGGCCCAAAACTGGACATCGCATCATCAGTTCTTTGCCTTTGATTCCTAGGACTTCTATCCACACAATTGCACGAGATACAATCCTGCGTGAGCTGCCATAAACCAAGGTGTGCCATTTCCTCCAATTCTTACACAATTTTATATCAGTCCAGCTGGTGTTGTTTCCTTTTCTGTTGATTCTCCGTATTTTTCTTGGCACATAAGATTGTTTTTGCACATATAGTTCTAAGACTTCTCGACCTTAATTTCTTGATTTGGTTGCCAACTTGAATGCATGTATTCATGTCAAGCACGCATCATTCATACCAGGCCTCAATGACCTATAACATATTCGATGGATATATAAATCACAATGTGTATCTATCTATCTAGCTAGCTAGCTATCCCAACTCTGGCATGTCCAAAAGCCTTTCCCAAGAATCATGTATGTTATAACTTTTCATAGGATTTACCATCAATACCAAATTTTTTGTTATAAGGTTTACCATTAGCAACAAACTAATGCATCATGATATTTATCAATAATATCAAATATTTTATTACAGATAGGCATTTCCAAGTATATTTATTACACCACACCTTCTGCTTGGACAGTTTGGGTTGTTGAAAATGCATTTTGTCTTTCAAATCCTTCCTGAACCTTAACATCTGTTTAGTTACTGGTTTTCCCTACCCCTCATTGTCCCCTTCAGTAGGGATCTCAGTTCAAAGTCATCATTGAGTACTTGGTATTCAAGGATCTGAAGAGGTACAGATGTAAGGGCATTTTGCATGTTGGCTAGCCCTCACTAAAGCTGCTTACCAACCCAGGGTTACGCCCGTGGAAAAAGTTCACAAACACCCCGCACAGTTGGGCTTTTCCTGTGATCCTCACTTTTCCTAGAAGGTGGTGATGGTGATCTGTGGTCTCTGGGAAAAGTGTTGTACTTTCTCCCAGCAGCTCTTTCATAGCTGCTTTCTGTGTCTTACCAGCCCAGGGAATTTCCTCCTCCCCTCTGTCAGGTGGGTCATTAGCATTTTCACAGACAACCATTTATTCAGTTGGATCTACATCCTGTTGAAAACCTCAGGGACAGGTAGATATGCTGGAGGGTAGGGATAGGGTCCAGACTGAGCTAAAAAAATTGGAGGATTGGGCCAAAAGAAAGCTGATGAGTTCAACAAGGACAAGTGCAGAGTCCTGAAATTAGGATGGAAGATGCCCACGCAACGCTAAAGACTGGGGACCAACAGGCTAAGCAGTATTTCTGCAGAAAAGGACCTGGGGATTACAGTGGACGAGAAGCTGGATATGAGTCAGCAGTATGCCCTTGTTGTGGAGAATCCTAACGGCATATTGGGCTGCATTAGTAGGAGTATTGCCAGCAGATCGAGGGAAGTGATTATTCCCCTCTAATTGGCACTGGTGAAGCCACATCTGGAGTAATGTATCCAGTTTTGTGCCCCCCTAGAACAGAAAGGATGTGGACAAATTGGAGACAGTCCAGCGAAGAGCAACAGAAATGATCAGGGGGTTGGGGCACATGACTTATGAGGAGAGGCTGAGAGAACTTGTCTTGTTTAGTCTGCAGAAGAGAAGAATGAGGGGGGATTTGATAGCAGCCTTCAACTATCTGAAAGGGGGTTCCAAAAAGGATGGATCTAGACTGTTCTCAGTGGTACCAGATGACAGAACAAGGAGCAATGGTCTCAAGTTGCAGTGGGGGAGGTCTAGGTTGGATATTAGGAAACGCTATTTCACTAGGAGGGTGGTGAAGCACTGGAATGGGTTACCCAGGGAGGTGGTGGAATCGCCATCCTTAGAGGTGTTTAATGCCTGGCTCGAGAAAGCTCTGGCTGGGATGATTTAGTTCGTGTTGGTTCTGCTTTGAGCAGGGGTTTGGAATAGATGACCTTCTGAGGTCTCTTCCAACCCTAATTTTCTGTGATTCTCTGATTTTTTATTCTAAAGAGAAAGAGTTCATTTTCACAAGCACGTGAGGAACAAATTCCTGAAAAAATTGGAACCTGGATTGGGGTACCCTCTGTCACCCTTCTTTCTATCCCCAAGAGGTCAGTTGTGTGACTGCTCCCCTCCAGGTGGTCAGTTACACAGTTCCCTCTCAAAACTTGAGTCACAGGCTGAGTGCCTGGATGAACAGATGCTGAATCAGCCATTCTGTCCTGGGCATCCTCTCCCAAGTGACCAGTGCAGAGACATTCCTGTACTGCCACTATTCCTTTCCCAGAATCCTCCTCTGCCCCCCTCCCCAAGACACATACCCCTTGGCTCTCCAGGGTGGGATCTGTCCCCTGTTCAGCTGTGAAGGGCTCACAGCTAACAGACTGGACACCTGTCTCACTGAGAGGCGCTACTCCCCCCTCCCTTCCTGACGTGCTGTTGTATCTCCTGCAGTGTGAAAGGAACTCTCACCCACCTCCCCCGTGGTTTCTAGGATTCAATCCCCCTTCTCTGTGCTCCCCTCTGGGACACATCTTCCTATGCTTCCTAGCATTGGGTATCTCCCTCGTTTAGCTGCAATCTTGACATTTTTCTCCATGATAGGTAATACACACTTCTCCCTCCCTGAGGAGACTCTGCCTTCAGCTGCAGTGCAGGAGCTGGTCTCAACCACCCCTGCTCTTGGAACCATGAAGCTTATTTTTGATCTCTTAGCGACAGCCCTATATGTTTGCTCTAACTGCTTGTGTCTCCTCTTAGTCAACTTTCTCCAGATCTCTCTGTCTACTATCTACCCAGCTATCCTGAGAATTTACAGGATATCAGATCCTCAGGAGAGTTAGGCATTATCCCTAGTTTTCTTACTCATCAACTATAATTTTTAAATACATACCCGCAAATATACAGAGCAGCCAATTCCTCTCTGACTCAGCACAGAGCCCAAGAGTTCTCACCTCCCTTTGGGAAGGTTCCTTAATTACTGTTTACTCCTAAAGCTGGATAATTAGCACTGAAGCGGAGACATGCTTGTCTACAGCCTGTTTACATTCAGAGCCTCCCTTCTCCTCTAGAGGCTGAGCGAACCCCACTGTGATTACACAGGGCTATATTATAAATGGTGCACATCCCCGTGTTGTCTCTCAGCGTGGGATGCTGCTGCAGATGCTGGGTTGAGAGAGGTGTGGGTCATGGATACCTGAGGGGGATTCCTAGGGAGGACACTTCCATCTCAGAATTTACAGGTACCCAACTCTCGCTGAGGAGCTCAACTGATCGACAAACCCTGTGCAATGTTGGTGTGGTGGGATAAAGAGTAAGTCTGTGGTCCTTTCTGCTCAGCACAATCAGGAATAATCCCAGGGCCCTTGCCATAAGTGATGAGTTTGCTAAAGAATCACTGGCTAAAATGTCACTGATTTCTGTGAATCCCTGCACATCGCGCCTGATGGACTCCAGCCCAAAGGTGGTGCATTTCAGTGGCACAGTGAATCCTTCAGGATGAAAGGTGTTAGTAGATGTGCAATACAAGGTCAAATTCTGAGACCATGGTCCGTACTTTGCTCCGGCCCCAGAGAGGCAAAACTCCCCTTGGAGCAAGAACCGAGTACAGATGTCAGGAGTCAACTGTGTTTTAATGCACAGACACTATCACAACCCTCCTCTTGCATTTCAGGGCTCTGGCTGTTAATGGGGAAGAGGGACAGGGGCTGTTATCTGACTTTTATCTGCTGGAAAGCTTGGCTGTGCTAGGGCTCCTCACTAGAACAATAATGAGATTTCTTCAACATGGGTAGCACATACTTTCTATTAGCTTCATTCGAGAAGTCGGCTGAACTGTAATTCCTGAAACTTAAAAAAAAAATTCTGCTCAAAGCAGACACCCAGCATGGGAAATTTCAGTCCAAATATCTAAAATTTGGCAAACTTATAAGCAACTGGAAATGAGGTCTTCTAATGGAAGGTGTCAGACAGCCTTAACTACAGGTGATGCCACCAACACCACCTACAATGGCCAATCCATTTGTGAATCCCATTCTATGCTCTGCACTCCAATAACGTTGGTAGCAAGGATTTGTACAGGGCAAATAGGAATTATGTTAGCAATTACCTTTTCTCAATTTTATATGTTCAGACTTTCAATTTAACTAAATGTTCCCTTGTTCATGTTATGATACACATTATATATAAATGCCTGATCTACTTTCTTTATCAATAGATCCATAGGGTTTAAGGTCAGAAGGGACCATTTGATCATCCAGTCTGACCTTCTGTAAACAACAGGCCCATTAAATTTCACTCAGTTACATCTGTATTGAGCTGAAAGACTTGTGTGTGTGACTAAAGCCGGATCCACACTAGGATTTTACATCATAGAATGATACAGCCATAGAGTTATAAGGGAACACAAAGGACAGCTAGTCTAACCCCTGACAAGATGCAGGATTTGTTTTGTCTTAGTCTCCAATTGAGACCTAGTCCACACCAAGTTGACGAATGCTATCACGTACCATGACTTGCATGTTATACTTCAGATAATATAATCGAACATTGCATTTGCCTTTTTTGAAACATTTTTCCTAATGTCCAACCTAAACTGTCCTTACTGCAATTTAAGTCCATTGCTTCTTGTCTTCTCTTCAAAGGTTAAGGAGAACACTTTTTCTCCCTCCTCGTAACAACCTTCTAGGTATTTGAAAACTGTTATCATGTCCCCCCTCAGTCTTCCCTTATTCAGACTGAACAAACCTAGATCTTTCAGTCTTCCCTCATAGGTCATGTTTTCAAGACCCCTAATCATCCTTTTCTCCAGTTTTTCCAGATCATTTTGCATGTTTATCCGATTCTCCAAAGACTTGGAACCCCTCCCAACTTGCTTCATCTGCAAACTTAATAAGTGTACTCTCTATGCCATGATCTAAATTGTTGATGAAGACATTGAAAATAACTGGACCCAGAACTGATCCCTGCAGAACCCCACTTGTTATGCCCTTACAGCATCACTGTAAACCATTCATTACTACTCTCTGGGATCGGTTTTACAACCAGTTATGCATCCACCTTATAGTACCTCCATCTAGGTTGTTTTCCCCTAGTTTCTTAATGAGAAGATCATGCAAGACTATATCGAAAGCTGTACTAATGTCTAGATATACCACATCTACTTCTTCCCCCCATCCATAGGGCTTGTTACCTTGTCAAAGAAAGGTAACAGGTTGGTTTGACATGTTTTGTTTTTGACAAATCCATGCTGACTATCACTTATCACTTTATTATCTTCTAGACATTTGTAAATTGATTCTTTAATTATATGCTCCATTATCTTACCTGGTACAGAAGTTAAGCTGACTGGTCTGTAATTGCCTGGGTTACCCTTTTATCCCTTTTTATAGATAGGCACTATATGTGCTCTTTCCAGTATTCTGGAATCTTCCCTGACTCCCATCACTTTTCAAAGATAATAGCTAATGGCTCAGATATCTCCTCAGTCAGTTCCTTCAGAGTATACTAGGATGCCTTTCGTCAGGGCCTGGTGACTTGAAGACAACTAACTTGTCCAAGTAACTTTTAACTTGTTCTTTCCCTATTTTAGCATCTGAACCTATGCCATTTTCACTGTCATTCTCTATGCTAGATGTCTAAACACCAACAACTTTCTTGGTGAAAACTGAAAGAAAGAAGTCATTAAGCACCTCTGCCATTTCCACATTTACTGTTCTTGTTTTCCCCCTTTCATTTAGTAACAGACCTACCCAGTCCTTGGTCTTCTGCTTGCTTCTAATGTATTTGTAGAATATTTTCTTGCTACCCTTTATGTCTCTAGCTAGTTTGATCTCGTTTTGTGCCTTTGCCTTTCTAATTTTGTCCCTACATTATTGTAGTATTTGTTTATATTAGTCCTTTTTAATTTGACCTTGTTTACACTTTTTGTAGGATCCTTTTTTGTTTTTTAGATCATTCAAGATCTCTGGGTTAAGCCATTGCGGTCTCTTGCCATACTTCCTATCTTTCATATGTAGTGGGAGAGTTTGCTCTCGTGCCCTTACTAATGTCTCTCTGAAAAACTGCCAGCTGTTTTCTATGGTTTTTCCCCTTACACTTGCTTCCCATGAGATCTTATAAGAACATAAGAAGGCATATCTACCAACTCTCTGAGTCTGCCCAAGTCTGCCTTCTTGAAATCCATTGTCTTTACTTTGCTGTTCTCCCTCCTACCATTCCTTAAAATTGTGAACTGTCATTTCATGATCACTTTCCCCCAAGTTGCCTTCCAGTTTCAAATTCTCAACCTGTTCCTTCTTATACGTCAAAATCAAGTCTAGAACAGCCTCTCTCCTAGTACCTTTCCCCAGCTCCTGGAACAAAAGATTCTTTCCAATATATTCATAAGAACATAAGAACATAAGAATGGCCGTACTGGGTCAGACCAAAGGTCCATCTAGCCCAGTATCCTGTCTACCGACAGTGGCCAATGCCGGGTGCCCCAGAGGAAGTGAACCTAACAGGCAATGATCAAGTGATCTCTTTCCTGCCATTCATCTCCACCCTCTGACAAACAGAGGCTAGGGACACCATTTCTTACCCATCCTGGCTAATAGCCATTAATGGACTTAACCACCATGAATTTATCCAGTTCTCTTTTAAACGCTGTTATAGTCCTAGCCTTCACAACCTCCTCAGGTAAGGAGTTCCACAAGTTGACTGTGCGCTGTGTGAAGAAGAACTTCCTTTTATTTGTTTTAAACCTGCTGCCTATTAATTTCATTTGGTGACCCCTAGTTCTTGTATTATGGGAATAAGTAAATAACTTTTCCTTATCCACTTTCTCCACATCACTCATGATTTTATATACCTCTATCATATCCCCCCTTAGTCTCCTCTTTTCCAAGCTGAAGAGTCCTAGCCTCTTTAATCTCTCCTCATATGGGACCCGTTCCAAACCCCTAATCATTTTAGTTGCCCTTTTCTGAACCTTTTCTAGTGCCAGTATATCTTTTTTGAGATGAGGAGACCACATCTGTACACAGTATTCGAGATGTGGGCGTACCATCGATTTATATAAGGGCAATAATATATTCTCAGTCTTATTCTCTATCCCCTTTTTAATGATTCCTAACATCCTGTTTGCTTTTTTGACCGCCTCTGCACACTGCGTGGACATCTTCAGAGAACTATCCACGATGACTCCAAGATCTTTTTCCTGATTCGTTGTAGCTAAATTAGCCCCCATCATATTGTATGTATAGTTGGGGTTATTTTTTCCAATGTGCATTACTTTACATTTATCCACATTAAATTTCATTTGCCATTTTGTTGCCCAATCACTTAGTTTTGTGAGATCTTTTTGAAGTTCTTCACAGTCTGCTTTCGTCTTAACTATCTTGAGCAGTTTAGTATCATCTGCAAACTTTCCCACCTCACTATTTACCCCTTTCTCCAGATCATTTATGAATACATTGAATAGGATTGGTCCGAGGACTGACCCTTGGGGAACACCACTAGTTACCCCTCTCCATTCTGAGAATTTACCATTAATTCCTACCCTTTGTTCCCTGTCTTTTAACCAGTTCTCAATGCATGAAAGGACCTTCCCTTTTATCCCATGACAGCTTAATTTACGTAACAGCCTTTGGTGAGGTACCTTGTCAAAGGCTTTCTGGAAGTCTAAGTACACTATGTCCACTGGATCCCCCTTGTCCAGATGTTTGTTTACCCCTTCAAAGAACTCTAATAGATTAGTAAGATACGATTTCCCTTTACAGAAACCATGTTGACTATTGCTCAACAGTTTGTTTTTCTTTGTGTCTGACAATTTTATTCTTAACTATTGTTTCGACTAATTTGCCCGGTAGCGACGTTAGACTTACAGGTCTGTAATTGCCACGATCACCTCTAGAGCCCTTTTAAAATATTGGACAGGTTACAAATCTTAGTTAATCCTTCCGCAACTTCACATTTGAGTTCTTTCAGAACTCTTGGGTAAATGCCATCTGGTCCCGGTGACTTGTTAATGTTGAGTTTATCAATTAATTCCAAAACCTCCTCTAGTGACACTTCAATCCGTGACAGTTCCTCAGATTTGTCACCTAGAAAAGCCGGCTCAGGTTTGGGAATCTCCCTAACATCCTCAGCCGTGAAGACTGAAGCAAAGAATCCATTTAGTTTCTCCGCAATGACTCTATCGTCTTTAAGTGCTCCTTTTGTATCTCGATCATCAAGGGGCCCCACTGGTTGTTTAGCAGGCTTCCTGCTTCTTATGTACTTAAAAAACAATAACTTGTTGGATAATCTGTGCCCTGATGTAGACAGCATGAGATGAATTCTTCCATCGACCTAGCTACCACCTCTCGGGGATCACCTATGCTGAGGGGAGAACCCCTTTCATCTGTGTAAGTAGTGTCTATAGTGAAGCACTATGGCAGCACGGCTGTAGCATTTTAAGTGTAAACAACCCTTCAAGCCGATCTTCCGGAAAAATATCCAGTCTGGATCGGCCAACATGGGAAATTGGAGAATCCAGCAATTCCCTTCTCAGTATGTCCCAATGGTTAATGACCATCAGTGCTAAATATTTGGCCCTAATTTCATGCTGGAATTTGCCTGCCTTCGGCTTCAAGCCCTTCAGCCTTGCTCAGCCTTTGTCTGGTCGATTACAGAGCCCATTATTACCCGTGATTTTCTCCCCATGAAAGTCTCCACTTGATCATCTTTTTGATAAGTTGAACAGATATACACCTTCAAGTCTAACGATCCAGCCTTTTCTCTATCCTCTGCTCATATTTCTCTATCCTCCAATCATTTTTGTGGCTCTTTCCTGCCCGCTCTCCAACTTTTCTACATCCTTTTTCCAATGTGGACCCCAGAATTGGATGCAGTTTATTTCACCAATCCCATCTGAAGAGGTAAAATACTTCCCCTGCTCCAACTCTCTTGTGCAAACTAAAGAGTCCCAGACCTTTCTATCTGTTTGAATATGGCAGCCTCCCCCATTCTCACAGCCTGTCTTGGAAATACCTTTTACATATGCTATACCCTTAATAGAGATTGGTTGACCAAAACAGAACATGTATCCCGAACATGTTGTTCTCCATCTCATATCTTAGGGATCTGAACATTGTTTTGTTTTGTCCACTGCTGTGAATGAGCAGGTGTTTATCACGAGATGCTATCAATGGCACCCAAGTTTTTTCCCTGTGGTATGTTCTAGTTGGGATGTTTCTCTCAGCACATATCTTCACAAAAATTTGGTTTTTTCCCCTCGCTGATTTTGATCAACTGGATGAATGCGGAACTCCCTTCAGTATGGACTCCCTATCCTGTCTCTCATTGCATTGAGGCACAATGATGGATGACCCGTGTGACGTTGTGCAGTCTATATGATTTTGTAAAAACATAAGTGAATATAATGTAATTGGAATAGTTTAATAAAAACATGATAATAAGTGAGTATAATATAACTGGAATATGCTTCATGCAAAAGGTATCATCACAAAGCTTATAATCTACTGAGAGTGATCATCCTATTTGTATAAATGTATCACTCTTGTATCTAAAACTAGAAATATAAAATATAACTCTGAGGGCCTATTGTAATTATGCAAAGTGTGGGCCATTGATGGTGGTTTGGAATCTTGATGACTCCCATTAACCAGAGCCATTGTCTGCAGATGGCTGTATTTACCTGTGAGTCTTCCTGTATATGTGTGTGCTGGCAAGTGAATAATGCAGCCTTGCAGTGACATGTGATCATGTCACCTGAACTGGAATCCATCTTTAACCTGGTGCTTTTCCAGTGAGGGGTGGGAGAACCTAGAGGGACAAAGGATTCCCGCCTTATGCAAAAGATATATAAAGGGGTGGAAGAGAACAGACGGAGGGAGGAGCCATCATGAAGAATCCCCTAGCTATCACCTGAGCTGGAACAAGAGCTGTACCAGGGGAAAGAATTGTGCCCAGGCCTGGAAGGTGTCCAGTCTGAGAAAAAACTTACTGAAGCATCTCTGAGGGTGAGATTGTCTGTATTCAGTTTGATTAGACATAGATTTGCGTATTTTATTTTATTTTGCTGGGTAACTTACTTTGTTCTGTCTGTTACTACTTGGAATCACTTAAGTCCTACTATCTGTATTTAATAAAATCACTTTTTACTTATTAATTAACTCAGAGTATGTATTAATACCTGGGGGAGCAAACAGCTGTGCATATCTCTCTATCAGTGTTATAGAGGGCGAACAATTTATGAGTTTACCCTGTATATGCTTTATACAGGGTAAAACGGATTTATTTCGGTTTAGAACCCATTGGGAATTGGGCATCTGAGTGCTAAGGGCAAGCAGACTTCTGTGAGCTGTTCTCAGGTAAACCTGCACTTTGGGACAGGTTATTCAGACCCTGAGTCTGGGTCTGAAGCAGACAGGTGTGTCTGGCTTCACCACGACAGGGTGCTGGAGCCACCGGTAGCTGGCAGGGAGAACAGGAACAGAAGTAGTCTTTGCACATCAGCTGGCAGCTCTCAAGTGGGTTTCTGTGATCCAACCCGTCACAACCCGTATCCACAATTGTATTTCCTGCTGATGCCTCTTAAGGTTCCCCCCCAAAAAAGTGTAAGAATTATTAATGCAGAGAGTACCACAAAATATGGAATTGGATTTAGAAGGGTCATTGTTCATAGTTATTTTCTCTGAATAATGAAAATGTCATTTTTCAGTGTGTGAAGAGAGATCAATCTTCTTCTCCCATGAGAACACCCTCCACTACTGCATGCAGTGTCTCATATTAACATTGTCTCTCCATTCAGGCATTTCTACTGCAACCATCACCTGAGATCCTGGGAACAGGACTCTTTCTCCCCTATGCCATGTCAGATTCGAACACACCCGGCTTCACCACCCCCTCCACCTTCATCCTACTTGGCATTCCTGGCCTAGAGGCAGCCCATATCTGGATCTCCATTCCCTTTTGTGCTATGTACGTCATAGCCGTGTTGGGGAACTTCACTATCCTGTTCATCGTGAAGAGGGAGCCAAGCCTCCACGGGCCCATGTTCTACTTCCTCTGCATGTTGGCCATCACCGACCTGGTCATGTCCACATCCACCCTACCCAAAATGCTTAGCATCTTCTGGTTCAATTCGAGGGAGATCAGTTTCAGTGCCTGCCTCATCCAGATGTACTTCGTTCACTCCTTCTCTGGGATGGAGTCTGGAATCCTCGTGGCCATGGCTTTTGATCGCTACGTGGCCATCTGCAATCCTCTGAGATATTCCGCCATCCTGACAAACTCTGTTGTGGCCAAGATAGGCCTGGCCGTGGTGCTACGCAGTGGCATACTCGCATTACCCTATCCCTTCCTGGCGAGGCAGTGGCCATATTGCAGAACCAACATCATCCCCCACTTCTGTTGTGGGCATATAGCTGTGGTGAAGCTGGCCTGTGCTGACATCCGCATCAGTAGTTACTATGGCCTGTTTGATCTTTTCTCTGTGATCGGAATGGATGTGTTTTTTATCGCCGTGTCCTATACTCAGATCCTCCGGGCCATCTTCCGCCTCCCCACCAAGGATGCCCGGCTCAAAACTTTTGGGACCTGCATCTCTCATGTTTGTGCCATCTTAGCTTTGTACATCCCAGATTTCTTCTCGTCTCTCATGTACCGGTTTGGCCACAATGTGCCACTGCATTTCCTCGTTCTCATTTCCAGTGTGTACCAGCTGGTGCCCCCCATGCTACACCCCATCATTTATGGGGTGAGGACCAAACAAATCCGGGGCAGGCTGCTCCAGCTGTTTACTCATGGAGAGACCTAGATGTTTCCTCCTTGTACTCTGGCTCTCAGATTGAGCTCTGTGCAGAGCTGGCTGGTGCATGATGCTGGGGCCTCTTCCCTGAATCACTTCCTGGACAGTCAAAGTGAGATTAAACCGTTTCCTGTCCTTACTGAGCTGTGTCAATGTGATGAACTGGGGAGTCAGTCTATGTACACTACACTGGGTTGCCACCTTTCTAATTGCTGGTAGATGGATCCCTGGAATTACAATCTTGCCCCATCTCTTCTGTCAAGCCTCGACCCTAGTGTGTGTCCTCTCTGCAATGCCCTGCCCCTGTCACTTGCTCCTGTCTTCCCCTCCCCTTGTCATCTGCGAACCAGTCATCTCTAAAACCAATATGTTCTCACATCTTATGGCAAGTCACTTAAGGGGCACTGTTTTGTGTTAACATTTTAATGTTTCTTCTTAATTTGATACTAACTCTGTGGAGAGAGAGACCCCATCAGGAGTCCTGGGATCTATCTCAGCTCTGGGAAGGGAGTGGGGTATAGTGGGTTACAGGAAGAGGCAGATACATCTGGGGTCTAAATAAGAAGATCAGAATGGCCATGCTGGGTAAAACAATGGTCCATGTAGCCCAGTAGCCTGTCTTCTGAGAGTGCCCAGTGTCAGGTGCTTCAGAGGGAATGAACAGAACATGGGATTGATCATGTGATTCGTGTAGAGCAGCTCAGCAGAAGGGGACAGAAGCCCCGAGCCTGGGCTGTCACAGCTTCAGCTGGCAGGAGTTCAAGCCTCCAGCCCCAGTAGGAGCCACTGGGGAAGGGGAAGAGCCCAGGCTGCCCCAGCTGGAGTGGCAGAAGAAGCCCCCAGTTCAGGCTTCCCCAGGCCCTAGCCGCATCCACAGAGCGGAGGCAGGAGCTGTGGGGGGAGAGGGGGAGAGAAGCCCTACTCATTTATGTCCCCTCCACCTTCCATACTGCTGCCGTCCAGGGGTTGTCTCATTTCCCCTGTCCTTAGACGAACCTCATGCAGTGGTTTTTTTTGTCTCCCCTCCCTCACCATTTAGGGGCTGTTCTCTTCCTTCCAGCTCCCTTTCCCGTTCTGGAGATAGAGACGGGTTGCGCGGCGCCACCGGTACAGTTGCCGCACCGGTGGTCTGCTCTCTCTTTGCTCATCTCCGTGGGCTACAGGGTCATAACAGGGGCCCAGCCAGAGGATCATCATAAGTCCACGACACCGTCCCCCACTGTGCTGTGGGATGAGCTTCACCGTTTTCTGGTGGACACCTGCGATTTCAAGGGTAAGGTGAAGCTCCCTCTCCAGCGTTGGGGAGACTTCTAACTTGTCCTCTTGGCCACGAGGGCTGTTTTGGAGGAGTGGAGGGGAACCGGGAGGCAGGACATCCTGGTCTACCAGTGGGTCCACAACTTCTGTGACAAGGCTTTCAGGTTGGTCAGCGATTGTTGCAAGGCCGGATGGGGATTCCATGCTCATGAGGATCCTCCTCGGCCCTCAGAATGAAGCCAACCATCTTTTCTGAATGGTTTTTTTGAATCTGTTCAATGTTTGCCCCCCGAATTCAGTCCCAGAGTGGGTGTGTTTCTCTCAACAGGTGTGTGCCTTGCTCGGCACTTTGGATCCTCAAAAGCGCCTGGCCTGGGTGGGGACTTTAATACCATCATTGAGGACCAGAATCACTCAGGGATCGAAAGCAGCTAGGCTGCTGCAGGCATCCTCAGAGAGATCATCAATCATCACTCCCTGGTGTACGTCTTGAACGATGAACACCCCGATGAGAATTCCATCTTTACCTATATGTCCAGGTGGAGGTCGATCGGTTACGCTACTTCTGGGTGGACTGCATGTATGTATTTTGTTTCCACCGTGCCAAGGCCCATTCCTCCAGCATTTGACCAGCCCAGTTCTTGGCCCATCATTTAGTGGCCATGATGGCCTCTTTCATCTCGGAGCTCACCTGGGGCTCTTCACCCTTCAGACCCCCCTGCGCATACTCCAGGAGGTGGGGGCCACCTTATTGCCTACTGCTCGGGTTTTCCTTGAACGGGTCCTACAAGAGGGTGCTCCCCACCCCTCACCCCAGTGCCTGTGCAATTCTTGTTTGGGCTCCTGCCCATGAGTCCCCCCGGACCCCTCCCTTTCATAACCTGAGCCAGCGGCACACCCTTCAGCCAGTTCATTTCTGATTCCACCAAGGGAACAACTTTACATGCTCATGCTGCACAAGCTTCACTTCCTCAGATGCCCTAATACCAAGTGGTGGGACATAGTATCCCGGTGGGCAAGAAAGTACTCCACCCTAGTCCTATTGCCCACCAGGGCTATCGGTTGGTGGCTCCTTCATGGACCATGAGCACGGGCATGTACATGGCACAGTTCACCCCCATTCCAGATGCCTGCCCATNTCTTCCTGTATATGTGTGTGCTGGCAAGTGAGTAATGAAGCCTTGCAGTGACATGTGATCATGTCACCTGAACTGGAATCCATCTTTAACCTGGTGCTTTTCCAGTGAGGGGTGGGGGAACCCAGAGGGACAAAGGATTCCCGCCTTATGCAAAAGATATATAAAGGGGTGGAAGAGAACAGAGAGGGAGAGGAGCCATCATGAAGAATCCCCTAGCTATCACCTGAGCTGGAACAAGAGCTGTACCAGGGGAAAGAATTGTGCCCAGGCCTGGAAGGTGTCCAGTCTGAGAAAAAACTTACTGAAGCATCTCTGAGGGTGAGATTATCTGTATTCAGTGTTTGATTAGACATAGATTTGCGCAGTTTATTTTATTTTGCTGGGTGACTTACTTTGTTCTCTGTGTTACTACTTGGAATCACTTAAATCCTACTTTCTGTATTTAAATAAAATCACTTTTTACTTATTAATTAACTCAGAGTATGTATTACCTGGGGGAGCAAACAGCTGTGCATATCTCTCTATCAGTGTTATAGAGGGCGAACAATTTATGAGTTTACCCTGTATAAGCTTTATACAGGGTAAAATGGATTTATTTGGGTTTAGACCCCATTGGGAGTTGGGCAACTGAGTGCTAAAGACAAGCACACTTCTGTGAGCTGTTTTCAGGTAAACCTGCAGCTTTGGGGCAGGTAATTCAGACCCTGGGTCTGTGTTGGAGCAGACGGGTGTGTCTGGCTTCAGCAAGACAGGGTGCTGAAGCCACTGAGCTGGCAGGGAAAACAGGAATAGAGGTAGCCTTGGTACATTAGCTGGCAGCTCCCAAGGGGGTTTCTGTGATCCAACCCGTCACAACCCTATGAATATGCTAATTGGTAATGATATTTTTCATGTAGCTTAGGCTGTTAAAGTGTCTGCCTACAACAAGGATCATTCTGCTGGAACCTCAGAGGGAAAGAGGGAATGTCCCAGGAACTGCTGAAGGAATGAGATTGAGTCTCCTTGATTCCTCTGCAGCAGGGGGAAGCTGCATGGTTCCAAGAGCAGGGGTGGTTGAGACCAGCTCCTGCACTGCAGCTGAAGGCAGAGTCTCCTCAGGGAGGGAGAAGTGTGTGTTACCTATCAGGGAGAAAAATGTCCAGATTGCAGCTAAACGAGGGAGATACCCAATGCTAGGAAGCATAGGAAGATGTGTCCCAGAGGGGAGCACAGAGAAGGGAGATGGAATCCTATAAATCACGGGGGAGGTGGGTGAGAGTTCCTTTCACACTGCAGCAGGAGGCAACAGCACGTCAGGAAGGGAGGGGGGAGTAGCGCCTCTCAGTGAGACAGGTGTCCAGTCTGTTAGCTGTGAGCCCTTCACAACTGAACAGGGGACAGATCCCACCCTAGAGAGGCAAGGGGTATGTGTCTTGGCGAGGGGGCAGAGGAGGAATCGGGAAAGGAATAGTGGCAGTACAGGAATATCTCCACACTGGTCACTTGGGAGAGGATGCCCAGGACAGAATGGCTGATTCAGCATCTGGGCATCCACCCACTCAGCCTGTAATTCAAGTTTTGAGAGGGAACTGTGTAACTGACCTCCTGGAGGGGAGCAGTCACACAACTGACTTCTTGGGGATAGAGAGGGGTGACAGAGGGTCCCCCAATCCTGGTTCCAATTTTTCAGGAATTTATTCCTGGCGTGCTTGTGAAAATGAACTGTCTCTATTGAATCATAGAATCACAGAAGATTAGGGTTGGAAGTGACCTCAGGAGGTCATCTCGTCCAACCCTCTGCTCAAAGCAGGACCAATACCAACTACATCATCCCAGCCAGAGCTTTGTCAAGCCAGGCCTTAAAAACCTCTAATGAGGGCGATTCCACCACCTCCCTAGGTAACCCGTTCCAGTGCTTCACCTCCTAGTGAAACAGTGTTTCCTATTATCCAACCTAGACCTGCCCCACTGCATCTTGAGATCATTACTCCTTCTTCTGTCATCTACCACCACTTAGAACAGCCGAGCTCCATCCTCTTTGGAACCCCCCTACAGGTAGTTGAAGGCTGCTATCAAATCTCCTCTCACTCTTTTCTTCTTCAGACTAAACAAGTCAAGTTCTCTCAGCCTCTCCTCGTAAGTCATGTGCCTCAGCCCCCTAATCATTTTTATTGCCCTCTGCTGGACTCTCCTATTTTTTTACATCCTCTCTGTAGTGGGGAGGCCCAGAACTGGACACAATACTCCAGATGTAGCCTCACCAGTGCTGATTAGAGGGGAATAATCACTTCCCTCGATCTGCTGGCAATGCTCCTACTAATGCAGACCAATATGCCGGTAGCCTTCTCGGTAACAAGGGCACACTGCTGAGTCATATCACACTTCTCATACACTGTAATCCCCAGGTCTTTTTCTGCAGAAATACTGCTTATCCAGTCGGTCCCCAGCCTGTAGCGGTGCATGGGATTCTTCCATCCTAATTTCAGGACTCTGCACTTGTCCTTGTTGAACCTCATCACATTTCTTTTGGCGCAATCCTCCAATTTGTCTAGGTCACCATACCCCTACCCTCCAGCATATCTGCCTCTCCCCCCAGCTTTTAGAGAGGATGTAGATCTGACTGTATAAATGGTTGTCTGTGAAAATGCTTATGACCCTCCTGAGAGAGGGGAGGAGGAAATTCTCTGGGCTGGTAAGACACAGAGAGACCATGAAAGAGCTGCTGGGAGAAGGCACAACGCTTTGCCCAGAGAGCACAGATCACCATCAGAACCCTCTAGGAAAAGTGTTTGGAGTGGGAATCACAAGCCCAAGGGGGGTGGACTTTTTCCATGGGCATAACCCTAGGTTGGAAAGCAGCTTCAGTGAGGGCTGGACAACACGCAAAGTGCTCTTACATCCTTAAATCATCAGACTCTTGAATAACAAGTATTTAATGATGACCTTGAACTGAGATCCCTACCGAAGGGGACACTGAAGGGCAAGGAAAGCCAGTAACTAATCATATGTTAAGGTTCAGGAAGTAGTTGAAAGCCAAAATGTAATTTCAAGAAACCACACTGTCGAAGCAGAAGGCGTGGTGTAATAAATAGACTTGGAAATGCCTAGCTGTACTAAAAGATTTGATGGTATTGGTAAATATCATGATGGAAAGTTAGTTGCTAATGGTAAATCTTATGACAAAAACATTTAGTACTGATGGGAAACCTATGAAAAGGTGAAGCAGGCATGATTTTGAGAGAGAGCTTTTGGACATACTAGAAGTAATCAACAAGAAGCCGTACATGACTATTGCTTCTCAGCTAACACCTGTTCACAGGCTCAAAGCTTGTCAGAGGAGGGAAATGATAATAAACCTGGTCTGCTGTCTGGAGGGGGAAACTGAGGCAGAACACCTCATGGCATTGATGAATATATGTATTGAGTTATCACTAGTCAGAAAAGCACAATGATTAACAATGCTGCACAGAAAGCACAGTAGCTGACTTTTGAGATCACTAGGCTGATCTACAAAGTGTTGAAAGGTACATAGAAGTTTGGAAGATCATCTGTGGATAACACTACAATGTTTGTAACACTTGAGAGTTGTATGGTCAAAAAGTAAAGAGAGCCTTGAACACACTGCTTCTGCATCAGCCAGTGACGAACAGTCCTGCAGTAAACTAAGGGGAGAGGTGTGACATTCTGTGCCCCAAAGCAATGCCCTGGCACCCCCATGTTTACCTTGGTGATATGTTATGATGTGATTTTTTATAAAGTATATAAAATATGCGATGTATTTGTATACATATATCGTTTTTGTACCTAATGTTCTGAAAGCGTGTAAGGGCATGTGACCAGCTCCTGTGACACTGGACTCCATATTGTGTCTGTACTTTCCCACTAACTGTGCTGGGGGCTTTTGCTTGGAAAAATGAAGCTCCCTCTACATGACAGAAGCTATAAAATCTGGAAGTGACATCATCACTTGGCCTCACTCCCCAAACAACAGAACATGAAAGATGTTAGAACCTGGGACTGAACTGGGGATGTGGTCCCAGACTGAAGGGATTTCTGGCCTGTGTATGGAAGATTGGTGGATTGTTTGTACCATCAGGGTGACACACTGTTTGATTCAAAGCCTGTCTAGTGTATAGAACTTAGATTGTGATGTTGTTTATTTCTCAGAAATCAACTTTGTTCTTTACACTGTTACTTATAAAGATGTAAACAATCGATCTTACTGTAATTAATAAATCTGTTTTATATTTTTTTTACTAAACACAGGATGTTTGACATGTAAAAGGGAAATCTGCTCAGGCTGATGTTTTGTCCTCTCCACATTGAGGGAGGGGCAAGCTGGGAAATAAACATACACTGGTCAGGCTTTTGGCCAGGCGAGGATGGTGCAGCTCTTGGGTCCTAGGCTGGGGAGCTGAGGGGAGCTGGCTGGAGCCTCTCCTCTATTGTCGGTTCATGGATGGCTAGTGACAGCATTCATGTACCTGCAGCTGGGTGTGTGTGTCTGTGTCTGGCTGTGTAAGTGCCAGACCTGAGAGGATTGCAGCTTGTCACAGCCACACAGTGTGAGGGGGCCCAGATTGGTATGTCAGAGGGCTCAGTGGTCCCCAGTTCTAGGTTGCAACCCAGGAAATCCCTTTCCACTCTGCCCTCCACCCCAGTGAACAGACCCTGTTGTCATGTGGTCACTTACTGACAGAAAGACCGTGATTATGGGAGGGAAGTCAGGACACTTGGGTTCTGTCAGTCAGTGTCTGTGTGAACTTGGGAAAGTCATGTCTCCCCGTGCCTCAGTTTACCGATCAGTGAAATGGGGATGGTTCATAGTGACTTTCCTTTGCTAGGTGTTTTGAAGATCCATCAATGAAAGATGCCACACAGTATGATGACAGGTTTCAGAGTGGTTGCCTGTATCAGCAAAAACGAGAAGTCCTTGTGGAACCTTAGAAACTAACAAATTTATTTAGGCATAAGCTTTCGTGGGCTAGAACTCACTTTTTAGAATGATGATAGTTGCTTATGGGAAGTTCTGATCTCTGATCCCTTAGCAACAGCACCATGTGTTTGCTGTAAGTGCTTGTGTCTCCTCTTAGTCAACTTTCTCCAGATCTCTCTGTCTACTATCTACCCATCTATCCTGAGAATTAGGCATTATCCCTAATTTTCTTTATCATCAATTATAATTTGTAAATACATACACACAAACGTACAGAGCAGCCAATTCCTCTCTTACTCAGCACAGAGCCCAGGAGTTCTCATCTCCCTTTGGGAAGGTCCCTTAATTACTGTTTACTCCTAAAGCTGGATAATTAGAACAGAAGCAGAGAGTTGCTTGTCTACAGCCTGTTTATACTCAGATCCTCCCTTCTCCTCTAGAGGCTGAGCGAACCCCACTGGGATTACACAGAGCTATACTATAAACTGTGCAGAACGTGTGTCGGCTCTCAGCGTGGGATGCTGCTGCATATGCTGGGTTGACAGAGATGTGGGTCATGGATTCCTAAGGGGGATTCCTAAGGAGAACATTTCGATCTCAGAATTCACAGGTACCCATCTCTTGCTGAGGAGCTCACCTGATTGACAAACCCTGTCCAACATGGGTGTGGTGGGAGAGAATAACTTTCCTCCACCTTTTTATGGCAGCCTTTCAAGTGTTTGAAGACCACTATCATGTCCCCCATTAATCTCCTCATTTCCAAGTAAACATATTGGTTCCGTTGGCTTGCTCATACAGCTTGCATTCCATCCCTTGCATAACATTTGTTACTTGTCTATGGATCCTTTCCAGGTTCTCTCCATCCTTTCTGTACATTGGTGAGCAAAATTTGACACATTTCTCCAAGTGAGACCTAGCCCACACCTAGTAGAGGAATGCTATCATGTACCATGACTTGCATGTTATATTTCTGCTAATATAACAAAACATAGTATTTGCCTTTTTTGAAACATTTTTCCTAATGTCCAACCTAAACCGCCCTTACTGCAATTTAAGTCCATTGGTTCTTGTCTTCTCTTCAGAGGTTAAGGAGAACACTTTTTCTCCCTCCTTGTAACAACCTTTTAGGTATTTGAAAACTGTTATCATTTCCCCCCCTCAGTCTTCTCTTATTCAGACTAAACAAACCTAGATCTTTCAGTCTTCCCTCATAGGTCGTGTTTTCAAGACCCTTAGTCATCATTTTCTCCAGTTTTTCCAGATCAGTTTGAATGTTTATCTGATTCTCGAAAGACTTGCAACTCCTCCCAACTTAGTATCATCTGCAAATTTAACAAATTTACGCTCTATGCCATGATCTAAATCGTTGATAAAGACATTGAAAAGAACCGGACCCAGAATTGATCCCTGCGGAACCCCTTTCAGCATCACTGTGAACCATTGATAACTACTCTCTGGGAGCGGTTTTTCAACCAGTTATGCACTCACCTTAAAGTAGCTCCATCTAGGTTGTATTTCCCTAGTTTGTTAATGAGAAGATCATGCAAGACTGTATTGAAAGCTGTACTAATGTCTCTATATACCAAATCTACTGCTTCCCTCCATCCACAGGGCTTGTTACCCTGTCAAAGAAAGCTATCAGGTTGGTTTGACATGATTTGTTCTTGACAAATCCATGCTGACTATTATGTATCACTTTATTATCTTCTAGATGTTTGCAAATTGATTTCTTAATTATTTGCTCCATAATCTTACCTGTTACAGAAGTGAAGCTGACTGGTCTGTAATTGCCTGGGTTTCCCTTATTTGCCTTTTTATAGATAGGCACTATATGTGAGCTTTTCCAGTCTTCTGGAATCTCCCCTGTCTCCCATGACTTTTCAAAGATAATAACTAATGGCTCAGATATCTCCTCAGTTAGTTCCCTCAGAATATTCTAGGATGTATTTCGTCAGGCCCTGGTGACTTGAAGACATCTAACTTGTCCAAGTAACTTTTAACTTGTTCTTTCCTTATTTTAGCATATGAATCTACCCCATTTTCACTGGCATTCTCTATTTTAGGTGTCCAAAAACCACCAACCATCTTGGTGAAAACCAAAACAAACAGATCTTCCAGAAAAATATCCAGTCTGGATCTGCCAACATGGGGAATTGGAGAATCCAGCAATTCCCTTCTCAGTATGTCCCAATGGTTAATCACCCTCACTGCTAAATATTTGGCCCTAATTTCGAGCTGGAATTTGCCTGGCTTCAGCTTCTAGCCCCTCGGTCTTGCTCAGCCTTTGTCTGGTAGATTACAAAGCCCATTATTACCCATGATTTTCTCCAAATACAAGTCTGTGCTTGATCATCTTTTTGATAAGTTAAAGAGATATACACTTTCAAGTCTAACAATCTGGCTTTTACTCTATCCTCTAATCATTTTTGTGGCTCTTTTCTGCACCCTTTCCAAGTTTTCAAATGTGAACCCCAGAACTGGATGCAGTTTGTTTCACCAATCCCATATGCAGAGGTAAAAACGTTCCTCTGCTCCAACTGACCATCTCAATATTTTCCACTATTAAATCAAACGCCTCCGAGAAATCAAGGTTCGTTGCATCAGTGTTGTTCCCTTGATCCACCAAATGTGTACCCTTGATCAGCCAATGTGTACTCTCATAAAAGGATGAAATCAGGTTTATTTGACAAGATCTGTTTAAGTTAAACCCTGTTGGTGACTGGCATTACTTATATTTCTAGACTTATTTTTGAACTAATCCCATACCAGCTTTTCCATTGTTTCTTAACCGTGTCAATTCTTTTATAAAAAAAACAAACCCTTTCCCTTTATTTTTAATACTTTATATATAACACAGGAATTGACATAGATTTTTCCTAGGATTTCATTTGTTCTTAATATAATTAATAACCTCCTTTTTGTGATTCATAGCCCTGCGAAACATGGAGTTTTCCCAGATGTCTTAATGTTCTTTATCAATTTTCTTAACTTCCGATTTCTATCCTTGGCTATTTTCCCTTTTTCCTCTTTGTTACATATTGCTTCCCTCTCCCCCCCTCCCCACTTGCTGCCTTCACTTTACCACTAAACTGAGTTTCACCCAAAGTTGTTCACTTTGTTGACTGTGGAATCATGAGTTTTCCGCTGTCTAATAAACTGTTATCAAAGAACTACCAATTTTCATTCATATTTTTCTGTCTAAATTTTTCCTCCCAATCAATTTTGCTGACAATTTTCCTCAGCTTTGGGGAATTAGTCCTCTTGGAGCACTAAGTGTCTTTAGATAGTACTGGTTGGGAACTGTCCATGTGCATGTAAATCAGTTTCATCTTTTATTTTTCTCTCCTATATCATATGCTCTCATCTTTGTCTCTTGTGAAAAATAAAGAGTCCCGGACTTTTCTATGCTTAATAGAGAGTGTGTGACCAAAACTGACCACATATCCTGAACATGTTATGCTCCATCCCATACCTTACGGATCTGAACATTGTTTTGTTTTGTCCACTGCTATGAATGAGCAGGAGTTTTTCTTGAGCTGCTATCAGTGGCGCCCAGGTTTTCCCCTGAGGTATGGGGGAAAAGGGGAGGAATAGCTCAGTGGTTTGCGCATTAGCCTGCTAAACCCAACGTTGTGAGTTCAATCCTGGAGAGGGGGCCCTAGGGATCTGGGGCAAAATCAATACTTGGTCCTGCTAGCAAAGGCAGGGTGTTGGACTCCCTTCCAGTTCTATGAGATAGGTATATCTCCATATATATGATCTAGTTGGGATGTTTCTATCAGCAAATCTTTGTAAAAGTTTGTTTTTTTCCCCTCTCTGATTTCTAGCAACTGGATGAATGGGGACTCCCTATCCTAGCTCTCATTGCATTAAGGCACAATGATGGATAAACAGTATCCACACTTGTGTTTCCTGCTGGTACCTCTTAAGGTTCCCCCCCGAAAAAAGTGTAGGAATTCTTAATGCAGGGAGCACAACAAAAATATGGAATTGGATTTAGTAAGGTCATTGTTCGGAGTTATTTTCTCTGAATAATGAAAATGTAATTTTTCAGTGTGTGAAGAGAGATCAATCTTCTTCTCCCATGAGAACAGCCTCCACTACTGCATGCAGAGTCACATATTAACGTTGTCTCTCCATTCAGGCATTTCTACTGCGACTATCACCCGAGACCCTGGGAACACACAGGAAGTCAGGGGAGCATACGGTAAATGCAGGAGACACCCTTATGCCTCAGAGTTGGACACTTTCTCCCCTACACCATGTCAGATTCCAACACAACCATCTTCACCAACCCCTCCACCTTCATCCTACTTGGCATTCCTGGTCTAGAGGGAGCCCATATCTGGATCTCCATCCCCTTCTGTGCTATGTATGCCATAGCCGTGTTGGGGAACTTCACCATCCTGTTCATCGTGAAGAGGGAGCCGAGCCTCCACGGGCCGATGTTCTATTTCCTCTGCATGCTGGCCGTCACCGACCTGGTCATGTCCACATCCACCCTACCCAAAATGCTGAGCATCTTCTGGTTCAATTCGAGGGAGATCAGTTTCAGTGCCTGCCTCACCCAGATGTACTTTGTTCATTCATTCTCAACAATGGAGTCTGGAATCCTCGTGGCCATGGCTTTTGATCGCTACGTGGCCATCTGCAATCCTCTGAGATATTCCACTACCCTGACAAACTCTGTTGTGGCCAAGATAGGCCTGGCCGTGGTGCTGCGCAGTGGCATACTCACATTACCCTATCCCTTTCTGGTGAGGCGGTGGCCATATTGCAGAACCAACATCATCCCCCACTTCTATTGTGGGCATATAGCTGTGGTGAAGCTGGCCTGTGCTGACATCCGCATCAATAGTTACTATGGCCTGTTTAATCTTTTCTCTGTGATCGGAATGGATGTGTTTTTTATCGCCGTGTCCTATACTCAGATCCTCCGGGCCATCTTCCGCCTCCCCACAAAGGATGCCCGGCTCAAAACTTTTGGGACCTGCATCTCTCATCTTTGTGCCATCTCCATTTTGTACATCCCAGATTTATTCTCCTCTCTCATTCAGCGGTTTGGCCACAATGTGCCACTGCATTTCCTCATTCTCTTTACCAGTGTGTACCAGCTGGTGCCCCCCGTGCTACACCCCATCATTTACGGGGTGAGGACCAAAAATATCCGGGTCAGGCTGCTCCAGCTCTTTACTCATAAAGAGACCTAAATGTTTTCTCCCTGTGCTCTGGCTCTCAGATTGAGCTCTGTGCAGAGCTGGCTGGTGCATGATGCTGGGGCCTCTTTCCTGAATCACTTACTGGACAGACAGAGAGACATTAAACCCTTCCCTGTCCTTACTGTGCTGTGTCATTGTGATGAACTGGGGAGTCAGTCTATGTACACTACAGTGGGTTGCCACCTTTCTAATTGCTGGTAACTGGATCCCTGGAATTACAATCTTGCCCCACCTGTTCTGTCTAGTCTCGACCGTGCTGTGTGTCTTCTCCCCAAGGCCCTGCCCCTGTCACTTGTTCGTGTCTTCCCCTGGCCTTATCAGCTGCAACCCACCATATGTTCTCAAATCTTATGGCAAGTCACTTAAGGGGCACTGGTTACTGTTAAAATTTTAATGTTGATTCTTAATTTGTNTACTGGGTAAAACCAATGGTCCATATAGCCCAGTAGCCTGTCTTCTGACAGTGCCCAGTGTCAGGTAGTTCAGAGGGAGAAAAAGAACATGGCAATCAGCATGTGATTCATATGGAACAGCTCAGCAGAAGGGGGCAGAAGCCCCGAGCCTGGGCTGCCTTAGCTTCAGCTGGCAGGAGTTCAAGCCTCCAACCCCAGTAGGAGCAGCCAGGTGAGGGGAAGAGCCCAGGCTGCCCCAGCTGGAGTGGCAGAAGAAGCCCCCAGTTCAGGCTTCCCCAGGCCCTAGCCGCACCCACAGAGTGGAGGCAGGAGCTGTGGGGGGAGAGGGGGAGAGAAGCCCTACTCATTTGTGTCCCCTCCACCTTCCATACTGCTGCCAACCAGGGGTTGTCTCCTTTCCCCTGTCCTTAGACGAACCTCATGCGGTGGTTTTTTGTCTCCCCTCCCTCACCATTTAGGGGCTGTTCTCTTCCTTCCATCTCCCTTTCCCTTTCTGGAGATAGAGACGGGTTGTGCGGCACCACTGGTACAGTCCCCAAACGGGTGGTCTGATCTCTCTTTTCCCATCTCCATGGGCTACAGGGTCATAACAGGAGCCCAGCCAGAGGATCATCATAAGTCCACAGCACCGTCCCCCACTGTGCTGCAGGATGAGCTTCACCGTTTTCTGGTGGACACCTGCAATTTCAAGGGTAAGGTGAAGCTCCCTCTCCAGCATTGGGGAGACTTCTACCTTGTCCACGAGGGCTGTTTTGGAGGAGTGGAGGGGAACCGGGAGGCAGGACATCCTGGTCGACCAGTGGGTCCGCAACTTCTGTGACAAGGCTTTCAGGTTGGTCAGCGATTGTTGCAAGGCTGGATGGGGATTCCATGCTCATGAGGA
This sequence comes from Platysternon megacephalum, assembly GCA_003942145.1. NCBI lineage: Eukaryota > Metazoa > Chordata > Testudines > Platysternidae > Platysternon > Platysternon megacephalum. The sequence continues at coordinate 11,017 of QXTE01000621.1, read as the reverse complement.
TCCTCCTCGGCCCTCAGAATGAAGCCAACCATCTTTTCTGAATGGTTTTTTTGAATCTGTTCAATGTTTGCCCCCCGAATTCAGTCCCAGAGTGGGTGTGTTTCTCTCAACAGGTATGTGCCTTGCTCGGCACTTTGGATCCTCAAGAGTGCCTGGCCTGGGTGGGGACTTTAATACCATCATTGAGGACCAGAATCACTCAGGGATCGAAAGCAGCTAGGCTGCTGCAGGCATCCTCAGAGAGATCGTCAATCATGACTCCCTGGTGTATGTCTTGAACGATGAACACCCCGATGAGAATTCCATCTTTACCTATGTCCAGGTGGAGGTTGATCGGTTACGCTACTTCTGTGTGGACTGCATGTATGTATTTTGTTTCCACCATGCCAAGGCCCACTCCTCCAGCATTTGACCGGCCCAGTTCTTGGCCCATCATTTAGTGGCCATGATGGCCTCTTTCATCTCGGAGTTCACCTGGGGCTCTTCACCCTTCAGACCCCCCTGCGCATACTCCAGGAGGTGGGGGCCACCGTATTGCCTACTGCTCTGGTTTTCCTTGAACGGGTCCTACAAGAGGGTGCTCTCCACCCCTCACCCCAGTGCCTCTGCAATTTTTGTTTGGGCTCCTGCCCATGAATCCCCCCGGACCCCTCCTTTTCATAACCTGAGCCAGCGGCACACCCTTCAGCCAGTTCATTTCTGAAGTCCACCAAGGGAACAATTTTACATGCTCATGCTGCACAAGCTTCACATCCTCAGATGCCCTGATACCAAGTGGCAGGACATAGTACCACCTTCAGAAGGTGAGGTATCCCGGTGGGCCAGAAAGTACTCCACCCCAGTCCTATTGCCCACCAGGGCTATCTGTTGGTGGCTCCTTCATGGACCATGAGCACGGGCATGTACATGGCCCAGCTCACCCCCATTCCAGACGCCTGCCCATTTTGTGGCATGAGGCAGATCCTGGCACATGCCTATCTAGAATGCGCAAAGTGGCAGCCCCTATTCCAACCCCTCCACAACTTCAACAGGAGGTTCTGGCTGCACTTTTCCCCACATCTTTTCTTATCTGCTCCCTGCTTTAGCTCAACATACAGGATGTGGCCTGCAGGTCGCTGGTGTTACAGGTGAAATATACTCTCATAAATATCTGTAAACTTGTTAATAAAACAAATAATCAAACCCATAAGAAAATAAGAAACTTATAAGAAAAGATATCTAGGCAAGCAAGTAGGCTGGCCTATAGGCTGCCACAGCTGCAGGCTGCTAGTTGGAAATGGCCAGGGACTTAGAAGTGACAGAGAGAGGGAGGCACATGTGTGGAGGGGTGAGTTACAAAGGAAGGAGAGAGCTGGACCTAAATGCACCAGGAGAAAGAGAGAGAGAGCGAGAGCGCAATGGGACGAAACCCACTGGAACAGGGACTCCCTGTCTCTGCCGTTCTGGGAAGCAATTTCCAAGGGAGACACAAACTCTCTCCCTGACCCAAAACAGGCACTGTGTGTTCCAGAAACATTTCCTCCAGGGAAGCCCGGGTGGATCAGTTCTGGAACGAGAGCACTTGGGGAAACACATACAGCAGAGGAGCCACATATGGGTGAAGGAAATATCTTGTGGCACTTCCTTGGCCAGGCCCACTCCCCTTCCACATCTGTGTAGCAGCTCCAGTTTTGCTGTCACAGCCCCACTCAAGCTCATGCAGCTGGACACTCACCAGCCGAGCGAGTTTGGGGCCCACAAACAAGACCCATGTGCTTTTGAGTCACAGCACTGATCAGGCCCTGCCCCTGGCTCTGGGTTTCTAGGCCCACTCTCGCAGTGAAGCTTCCATTCTAGTGCCTCCCTCTGGGAGCAGAAACCAGCACACCAAGCCCTGAGACTAGCTTTGGCTCGGCTCCCCCAGACTCTCCAATTGCTTCAGCCCACCCTTCCCAGAGCTCCCCCTTGGGCACACTCTGTTTCCAGGCTCTCCTTTTTGGGTCACATGATCGCTAAAGCAAACAGCCCCAGGCCTTGCAAAAGGGGTTGTGTGACACATGGCCAGAAAGAGTTTAGCAAATTGCAGCCTATTGACCCAGATTCACCCTTTAGAGACAGGTTAGAAAAATATGTAAATGGTAATTAGGACAATTCCATCTTAGATAGGCTAGAGCTTTGAAATGTAGACTTGTATTATTAAAGAAGTCTACGTTTACCGACAGCTTGTTCGAGGTTAACAGTGTAACCAAACGATTCCTGTCTAGAGCTGTATTCGGTTAATTCAGAGATGAAAAGGAAATATTATTAGATGGAACTTGGGTGCAATAATATCATTTTCTATATGTCTCTTTAAAGTTTCTTTTGAACACTCTATAAACTGCTTATTGGATAATAACCTTATGTTACTCCAGGTAGTTAATTACCAGTGATGTTTAGGAAATAGAAGGTTACTTCAAAGGCCTATTGTTCACTCAAGAACTGCTGCGCTGCCCACGAACTGTATACAGGGTTGTTGGAACCTGATCCTTTTTATCTCAGATCTGCTTAAGCATCATCAGGGGAAGCTTGAGTCACAAGACTCTGGTCTCCAGTTACACCCTGAACTGGCCTCATAATGAATATTTCAACATTGGACTATAATCTCTTAACTAATTCTGAAAGAACTCTGTGGAACTCTGAAGCCAGCCATCTCTACTATGAAAGTGACTTAAAAACTCTAATCATGTCTCTGTGTATAATTATCTTTTAACCAATACTCTCTATTTTTTGTTAAATCTTAGTTTAGTTTATAAGAATTGGCTCTAAGTTAGTATTTGGGTAATATCTAATATATTCATTCACCTGGGAGGTGATTGTTAGGCTATAGATATTCAGGCCTGTCTGCAAAGACCTATACTCTAAGAATTTAGGTATATTCTTATCACTAAGCTAATTATAGAGGTATAAAAGAAAGAATCAAAATCACTGTCTGCCGGTGTAAGGGCCGTCTCTTACTGTGACAGTCTGAGGCCCTGTTCTTAGGCTAAGGACTCTGGCTAAGCAGCAGAGGCAGCAGCCATAAGCGAACGGTCTGCATTTACTATATCGTCTGCAGTCAATCAGGAAGTAAAGGAGGGAATGGGAATGGGGATGGGGAAATTGGAATCATGTTTTTTCTAAGGGGGGAAATGGGAACAGGGAATGGGAACAGGGACACAGGCAAGGCTCTGTGGTGTCAGAGCTGGTAAGGAAGGAAATTGGAATCATTGCTTGCTGGAAGTTCACCGAAATAAACATCTAATTGTTTTCACCTTTGGATTTCGGGTATTGTTGCTCTCTGTTCATGCAAGAAGGACCAGGGAAGTGAGTGGGTGAAGGAATAAGCCCTCTAATAGTGATATGTAGAATACCTTGGGATTGGCAGAACTTTATTATATGATTAACAAGATTTTCAATAATCATAATCATACTTGACTTGGCTGTCTGGGTGGAAACCCAAGGATGGGTTGTGACGTTGTGCAGTCTATATGGTTTTATAAAAACATGATAATAAGTGAATATAATGTAACTGGAATATGCTTCATGCAAAAGGTCTCTTGTAAGGTATCATTACAAAGCTTATAATCTACTGAGTGATCATCCTATTTGTATAAATGTACCACTCTTGTATCTAAAACTAGAAATATAAAATATAACTCTGAGGGCCTATTGTAATTATGCAAAGTGTGGGCCATTAATGGTGGTTTGGAATCTTGATGACTCCCATTAACCAGAGCCATTGTCTGCAGATGGCTGTATTTACCTGTGAGTCTTCCTGTATATGTGTGTGCTGGCAAGTGAGTAATGAAGCCTTGCAGTGACATGTGATCATGTCACCTGAACTGGAATCCATCTTTAACCTGGTGCTTTTCCAGTGAGGGGTGGGGGAACCCAGAGGGACAAAGGATTCCCGCCTTATGCAAAAGATATATAAAGGGGTGGAAGAGAACAGAGGGGGAGAGGAGCCATCATGAAGAATCCCCTAGCTATCACCTGAGCTGGAACAAGAGCTGTACCAGGGGAAAGAATTGTGCCCAGGCCTGGAAGGTGTCCAGTCTGAGAAAAAACTTACTGAAGCATCTCTGAGGGTGAGATTATCTGTATTCAGTTTGATTAGACATAGATTTGCGCATTTTATTTTATTTTGCTGGGTAACTTACTTTGTTCTGTCTGTTACTACTTGGAATCACTTAAATCCTACTTTCTGTATTTAATAAAATCACTTTCTACTTATTAATTAACTCAGAGTATGTATTAATACCTGGGGGAGCAAACAACTGTGCATATCTCTCTATCAGTGTTATAGAGGGCGAACAATTTATGAGTTTACCCTGTATAAGCTTTATACAGGGTAAAACGGATTTATCTGGGTTTAGACCCCATTGGGAGTTGGGCATCTGAGTGCTAAAGACAAGCACACTTCTGTGAGCTGTTTTCAGGTAAACCTGCAGCTTTGGGGCAGGTAATTCAGACCCTGGGTCTGTGTTGGAGCAGACGGGTGTGTCTGGCTTCAGCAAGACAGGGTGCTGAAGCCACTGAGCTGGCAGGGAAAACAGGAATAGAAGTAGTCTTGGTACATTAGCTGGCAGCTCCCAAGGGAGTTTCTGTGATCCAACCCGTCACAACCCTATTAATATGCTAATTGGTAATGACATTTTTCATGTAGCTTAGGCTGTTGAAGTGTCTGCCTACAATAAGGATCGTTTTGCTGGAACCTCAGAGGGAAAGAGGGAATGTCCCGGAAACTGCTGAAGGAATGAGATTGAGTCTCCTTGATTCCTCTGCAGCAGGGGGAAGCTGCATGGTTCCAAGAGCAGGGGTGGTTGAGAGCAGCTCCTGCACTGCAGCTGAAGGCAGAGTCTCCTCAGGGAGGGAGAAGTGTGTATTACCTATCAGGGAGAACAATGTCCCGATTGCAGTTAAACGAGGTGCATACCCAATGCTAGGAAGCATAGGAAGATGTGTCCCACAGGAGAGCACAGAGAAGGGAGATGGAATCCTAGAAACCACTGGGGAGGTGGGTGAGAGTTCCTTTCACACTGCAGCAGGATACAACAGCACCTCAGGAAGGGAGCGGGGAGTAGCGCCTCTCAGTGAGACAGGTGTCCAGTCTGTTAGCTGTGAGCCCTTCACAACTGAACAGGGGACAGATCCCACCCTAGAGAGCCAAGGGGTATGTGTCTTGACGAGGGGGGCAGAGGAGGATTCTGGGAAAGGAATACTGGCAGTACAGGAATGTCTCCGCACTGGTCACTTGGGAGAGGATGCCCAGGACAGAATGTCTGATTCAGCATCTGGGCATCCAGGCACTCAGCCTGTGACTCAAGTTTTGAGAGGGAACTGTGTAACTGACCTCCTGGAGGGGAGCAGTCACACAACTGACTTCTTGGGGATAGAGAGGGGTGACAGAGGGTCCCCCAATCCTGGTTCCAATTTTTCAGGAATTTATTCCTGGCGTGCTTGTGAAAATGAACTGTCTCTATTGAATCATAGAATCACAGAAGATTAGGGTTGGAAGTGACCTCAGGAGGTCATCTCGTCCAACCCTCTGCTCAAAGCAGGACCAACACCAACTACAGCATCTCAGCCAGAGCTTTGTCAAGCCGGGCCTTCAAAACCTCTAATGATGGCGATTCCACCACCTCCCTAGGTAACCCGTTCCAGTGCTTCACCTCCTAGTGAAACAGTGTTTCCTATTATCCAACCTAGACCTGCCCCACTGCAACTTGAGATCATTACTCCTTCTTCTGTCATCTACCACCACTTAGAGCAGCCGAGCTCCATCCTCTTTGGAACCCCCCTACAGGTAGTTGAAGGCTGCTATCAAATCTCCTCTCACTCTTTTCTTCTTCAGACTAAACAAGTCAAGTTCTCTCAGCCTCTCCTCGTAAGTCATGTGCCTCAGCCCCCTAATCATTTTTATTGCCCTCTGCTGGACTCTCTCCTATTTTTTTACATCCTCTCTGTAGTGGGGTGACCCAGAACTGGACACAATACTCCAGATGTGGCCTCACCAGTGCTGATTAGAGGGGAATAATCACTTCCCTCGATCTGCTGGCAATGCTCCTACTAATGCAGACCAATATGCCGGTAGCCTTCTCGGTAACAAGGGCACACTGCTGAGTCATATCACACTTCTCATCCACTGTGATCCCCAGGTCTTTTTCTGCAGAACTGCTGCTTATCCAGTCGGTTCTCAGCCTGTAGCGGTGCATGGGAGTCTTCCATTCTAATTTCAGGACTCTGCACTTGTCCTTTTTGAACCTCATCACATTTCTTTTGGCCCAATCCTCCAATTTGTCTAGGTCACCATATCCCTACCCTCCAGCATATCTGCCTCTCCCCTCAGCTTTAAGAGAGGATGTAGATCTGACTGTATAAATGGTTGTTTGTGAAAATGCTTATGACCCTCCTGAGAGAGGGGAGGAGGAAATTCTCTGGGCTGGTAAGACACAGAGAGGCCATGAAAGAGCTGCTGGGAGAAGGGACAATGCTTTGCCCAGAGAGCACAGATCACCATCACAACCCTCTAGGAAAAGTGTTTGGAGTGGGGATCACAAGCCCAAGGGGGGTGGACTTTTTCCATGGGCATAACCCTGGGTTGGGAAGTAGCTTCAGTGAGGTCTGGACAACATGCAAAGTGCTCTTACATCCTTAAATCATCAGACTCTTGAATAACAAGTATTTAATGATGACCTTGAACTGAGATCCCTACTGAAGGGGACACTGAAGGGCAAGGAAAGCCAGTAACTAATCATATGTTAAGGTTCAGGAAGTAGTTGAAAGCCAAAATGTAATTTCAAGAAACCACACTGTCGAAGCAGAAGGCGTGGTGTAATAAATAGACTTGGAAATGCCTAGCTGTACTAAAAGATTTGATGTTATTGGTAAATATCATGATGGAAAGTTAGTTGCTAATGGTAAATCTTATGACAAAAACATTTAGTACTGATGGGAAACCTATGAAAAGGTGAAGCAGGCATGATTTTGAGAGAGAGCTTTTGGACATACTAGAAGTAATCAACAAGAAGCCGTACATGACTATTGCTTCTCAGCTAACACCTGTTCACAGGCTCAAAGCTTGTCAGAGGAGGGAAATGATAATAAACCTGGTCTGCTGTCTGGAGGGGGAAACTGAGGCAGAACACCTCATGGCATTGATGAATATATGTATTGAGTTATCACTAGTCAGAAAAGCACAATGATTAACAATGCTGCACAGAAAGCACAGTAGCTGACTTTTGAGATCACTAGGCTGATCTACAAAGTGTTGAAAGGTACATAGAAGTTTGGAAGAACATCTGTGGATAAAACTACAATGTTTGTAACACTTGGGAGTTGTATGGTCAAAAAGTAAAGAGAGCCTTGAGCACACTGCTTTTGCATCAGCCAGTGACGAACAGTCCTGCAGTAAACTAAGGGGAGAGGTGTGACATTCTGTGCCCCAAAGCAACACCCTGGCACCCCCATATTTATCATGGTGAATTGACTATGATGTGATTTTTTATAAAGTATATAAAATATGCGATGTATTTGTATACATATATCATTTTTGTACCTAATGTTCTGAAAGCGTGTAAGGGCATGTCACCAGCTCCTGTGACACTGGACTCCATATTGTGTCTGTACTTTTCCACTAACTGTGCTGGGGGCTTTTGCTTGGAAAAATGAAGCTCCCTCTACATGGCAGAAGCTATGAAATGTGGAAGTGACAGCATCACTTGGCCTCACTCCCCAAACAACAGAACATGAAAGACGTTAGAACCTGGGACTGAACTGGGGCTGTGGCCCCAGGCTGAAGGGATTTCTGGCCTGTGTTCGGAAGATTGGTGGATTGTTTGTACCATCAGGGTGACACACTGTTTGATTCAAAGCCTGTCTAGTGTATAGAACTTAAATTGTGATGTTGTTTATATCTCAAAAATCAACTTTGTTCTTTACACTGTTACTTATAAAGATGTAAACAATCGATCTTACTGTAATTACTAAATCTGTTTTATATTTTTTTTTACTAAACACAGGATGTTTGAAATGTAAAAGGGAAATCTGCTCAGGCTGATGTTTTGTCCTCTCCACATTGAGGGAGGGGCAAGCTGGGAAATAAACTGATACTGGTCAGGCTTTTGGCCAGGGCAAGATGGTGCAGCTCTGGGGTCCTAGGCTGGGGAGCTGAGGGGAGCTGGCTGGAGCCTCTCCTCTATTGTTGTTTCATGGATGGCTAGTGACAGCATTCATGTACCTGCAGCTGGGTGTGTCCCTGTCTGTGTATGGCTGTGTAAGTGCAAGACCTGAGAGGATTGCAGCTTGTCACAGCCTCACAGTGTGAGGAGGCCCAGATTGGTATGTCAGAGGGCTCAGTGGTCCCCAGTTCCAGGTTGCAACCTAGGAAATCCCTTTCCACTCTGCCCTCCGCCCCAGTGAACAGACCCTGCAAGACCGTGAGTCCATTTCCCTGTTGTCATGTGGTCACTTACTAACAGAGAGACCGTGGTTATGGAAGGGCAGTCAGGACACTTGGGTTCTGTCAGTCAGTGTTTGTGTGACCTTGGACAAGTCATGTCTCCCCGTGCATCAGTTTACTGATCAGTGAAATGGGGATGGTTCATAGTGACTTTTCTTTGGTAGGTGTTTTGAAGATCCATCAATGAAAGGTGCTACACAGTATGATGATAGTTACTGATGAGAAGTACTGAGCTCTGATCCCTTAGCGACAGCCCCATGTGTTTGCTGTAATTGCTTGTGTCTCCTCTTAATCAACTTTCTCCAGATCTCTCTGTCTATTATCTACCCATCTATCCTGAGAATTAGGTATTATCCCTAATTTTCTTTATCATCAACTATCATTTGTAAATACATACACACAAACGTACAGAGCAGCCAATTCCTCTCTGACTCAGCACAGAGCCCAAGACTTCTCATCTCCCTTTGGGAAGGTTCCTTAATTACTGTTTACTCCTAAAGCTGGATAATTAGAACAGAAGCAGAGAGTTGTTTGTCTACAGCCTGTTTACACTCAGATTCTCCCTTCTCCTCTAGAGGCTGAGCGAACCCCACTGGGATTACACAGAGCTATATTATAAACTGTGCAGAACGTGTGTCGGGTCTCAGCGTCGGATGCGNCAGTGGCACAGTGAATCCTTCAGGATGAAAGATGTTAGTAGATGTGCAATACAAGGCCAAATTCTGAGATCACGGCTCGTACTTTGCTCAGGCCCCAGTGAGGCAAATCTCCCCTTGGAGGAAGAACTGAGTACAGATGTCAGGAGCCAACTGTGTGTTAATACACAGACACTGTCACTCCCTCCTCTTGTATTTCAGGGCTCTGGCTGTTAATGGGGTAGAGGGACAGGAGCTGTTACCTGACTTTTATCTGCTGCAAAGCTTGGAGGTGCTAGAGCTCCTCACTAGAACAATAATGAGAATTTTTCAACATGGGTAACACATACTTTCTCCTAGATTCATTCAAGAATTCAGCTGAATTGTTATGCCTGAAACTTTCAAATAAAACATTTCTGCTCCATGCAGACACCCAGCATAGGAAAGTTCAGTCCAAACACCAACAATTTGGCAAACTTATAAGCAACTGGAAATGAGGTCTTCTAATGGAAGGTATCAGACAGCCTTAACTACAGGTGATGCCACCAGCACCACCTACACTGGCCAATCCATTTGTGAATCCCATTCTTCTATGCTCTTTGCTCCAGTAATGTTGGTAGCAAGGAGTTCTACAGGCCAAATAGGAATTATGTTAGCAATTATCTTTTCTCAATGTTAGATGTTCAGACTTTCAATTTAACTAAATGTTCCCTTGTTCATGTTATTAGACACATGAAATAGAAATGCCTGGTCTACTTTCTTTCAATAGATCCTTAGGGTTTAAGGTCAGAAGGGACCAATTGATCATCCAGTCTGACCAGCTGTAAAACACAGGCCATTAAATTTCACTCAGTTACCTCCATATTGAGCCGAAAGACTTGAGTGTGACTAAGGCCAGGTCTAGTCTAGTATTTTACATCATAGAATGATAGAGCCATAGAGTTATAAGGGAACACAAAGGACAGCTAGTCTAACCCCCTGACAAGATACAGGATTTCTTTTGCCTTAGTCATCTAAGACTGATGGCTATTCACACGAATTTGGAAAACCTCAACAGAAGGAGCTTCCATGACTTGCCTGGGAGTCTGTTCCATTGGCCTCTTGTATTTATATCTGTTATGCTGGAATTTGAACCCATTGCCTCTTGTCCTGCCCCTCTGCGGTAAGACTAAATAACTTTCCTCCACCTTTTTATGGCAGCCTTTCAAGTGTTTGAAGAGCACTATCAGGTCCCCCATTAATCTCCTCTTTTCCAAGTAAACATATTGGTTTCGTTGGCTTGCTCATACAGCTTGCATTCCATCCCTTGCATAACATTTGTTACTTGTCTATGGATCCTTTCCAGGTTCTCTCCATCCTTTCTATACATTGGTGAGCAAAATTTGACACATTTCTCCAAGTGAGACCTAGCCCACACCTAGTAGAGGAATGCTATCATGTACCATGACTTGCATGTTATATTTCTGCTAATATAACAAAACATAATATTTGCCTTTTTTGAAACATTTTTCCTAATGTCCAACCTAAACCGCCCTTACTGCAATTTAAGTCCATTGGTTCTTGTATTCTCTTCAGAGGTTAAGGAGAACACTTTTTCTTCCTCCTTGTAACAACCTTTTAGGTATTTGAAAACTGTTATCATTTCTCCCCCTCAGTCTTCTCTTATTCAGACTAAAGAAACCTAGATCTTTCAGTCTTCCCTCATAGGTCGTGTTTTCAAGACCCTTAGTCATCATTTTCTCCAGTTTTTCCAGATCAGTTTGAATGTTTATCTGATTCTCGAAAGACTTGCAACTCCTCCCAACTTAGTATCATCTGCAAATTTAACACATTTATGCTCTATGCCATGATCTAAATCGTTGATGAAGACATTGAAAAGAACCGGACCCAGAATTGATCCCTGCGGAACCCCTTTCAGCATCAC